>APFE030741369.1:40818-137611 GCA_000404065.3 Pinus taeda
TAAGGGGGTGGGCATGTTAGGGTCCCACCCTAACCCCATTATCTATGTAATGGGACCACGTCATAGTCAAGAGTCAATAAAGCCCATATTAATAATTGTAAGTGGTTAATCCGCAATTAATAACGGAACCACAGTTAGTTGCAAATGGGCCGTAGTATTAGATAGATGGTATTAATAATACACAGTATTGGCCCGTGGTATTGCACGTAGGAGTCATATATAAAGGATAGAAACTCCCTGCGAGGAGCATCGTGTCTTATTTTGTAATCGAGCTCTGCTCTATTGGAGGTTGCCCCCTCGAAGAGGCAAGTGAACATTACTCTCTAAATAATAAATTCATTGCTATTCTGTGGTTTTGGTATCTTTTCTTCGCATATTCTGTATTTTGGGTCTCTTTTCTTCGCATATTCTGTATTTGGGTATCATTTGCAGGTTAAGAGCATAACAAGTGGTATCAAAGCTACAACAATGTAAGTATGTTCATGCCCAGAGTTAAATTCTCATCAATGTCAGGCAAAATAAAAATAGAATATTAAAATCTAAATAAAGTTTATGTTAGCCTCACCAATAAATAATAATAATGAAAATAGAAAAAAAAAATGTTGGTGAGAAACAAAAATGAAAATAATCATATAGATAAAAAAAAAAAAGTACAATACAATTATCCCATGTGTTTAGATAAAATAATTACAATACAATTATCTCATAACTTTAATAGTTCTTTTATCATATACAATGAATTTGGATGGATCATAAATTTACCTTCAACAAAATTTTTTACCACATTAAAATTCCAAATTAGGTAAAATTTTAAACATCTTTAAGTTGAAAATAATTAATATTATTTTGTCTTAATGGAGAATTGGTTACATAGTTGTAACATATCTCCTTAGTTTAGGATTTGTTCCTAGAATTTAGGAGTTTGGTTGCAACTTCCTGATTTCTAAAGTTGTACTTAAATGATGTAATATTTCATTGATGATAATAGAGTGTACGAGAGTGATCACTCTGTTTTGAGTGTAGTCTCCAGGTGCAGGCCACACCTGTGAGCTACATCTCCTTCTTTTCAATTATGTTCACATTTTATCTTGGTATCAGAGCTCAGATTGGGTGAGCCTAATATTTTATCACCTTTGTGGCTGAAGTGCTTTTTTGGCTAGCATGCCTGTGTGGCAGAATTGCCTGTGTGGCTCGAGGTGCCTATGTGGTCGTGTGTACACAAGAGCTCTGTGCTCAATTGAGCAGGTGGACTGCAAAACACCTGGCTCGGACTCAGAGTTTTTTTCTTTCTAAGTAGAAGGGGATTGGTGTGGTTTGTGTGCTGACAGTCGCGTCAAGAGCAGCAATTGGCGCGTTTGTTGGGAAATTAAGCATGCCAGCGCACCAAAATACGAGATTGGCGCGGAGTTTTACGGGAAAATCGCACCAGCATTTTTGCCTCGCAAGGATTTTATCTTGGCGCGGGTTTTTCACTTGGGGGAGCGCCAACTCACCTTTAAGGGGATTTGCGGGAAGCCTATGTTCATTTGACGATTTGTGAGGGGTGCAGATTGAAGTAGTTGCGGATCTATCCGAGAAGAGGCAGATCGGATCAATTTTGATCAGACCAATTTTTCGGCTGTATAGAAAAACGCCGAATTTTCTCATCGGAGCGGGATTGTCAGATACTGTAGATCAATGGCAGAGAAGTGACAGATCGATCAGACAGATATCGTTTTTTTTATTGTTGGGTAGATTCATTTTGTATATCTAATTAGAATGAGTAATACGATGGAATCTTATCTTCACGAGTCTGGAAAACTCGATGGATCTAACTTCACGAATTGCAAGTTTAAGATCCAGACCTTGCTTGAGGGTGCAAATGCTTGGTCCATAGTTACAGGTGATGAGATGAGGCCGAACACAGGGACACAGGAGCAAGAATGGGATAAACGAGAGAATAACGCGAAAGTTTTGTTGAAGATGTCCGTGAAGGACAGTATTATCCCACACATCAGAGACTGTAAAACGTCCGCGAAGATTTGGACGACCATCAAAAATCTGTATCAAACCCAGAACACAAGTCGAATTATGGCACTTAAAAGCAAGTTATTTTCAATGAGGATGGATGAAAGGGAGACTGCTACTGCAGTTGTTGCACGAATTAAAGATGTGAAAGATGGATTAGGGGACATCGGAGAGGTGGTGTCTGACTCTAATCTCATCTCAATCACACTGAGCGGGATGCGTGATGAATTTCAAATCTTCGTTACTAGATTGATGGCAAGGGAGAAAGCACCCACATTTAAAGATCTGACAGGGATCTTGCTGCAAGAGGAGGAGCGGTGGCAGAACCTGAACCCCTAGAATGATGATCTTGCACTGATGGCGAAACGACGATTATTCAGAGGAAGGCAGCCACAGCAGCAATCACAGCAGAAAGGAGGAACATCAGAGAAGAATTCTCATAAAGGTATGCTTGCAAATAATTCTGTAAAGAAATGTTATTATTGTGGAAAGAAGGGTCATATACAGAATGAATGCTTTAAGAAGCAAGCTGATGATGCAAAGAGGAAGTAGGCAAGTGCAAAGTACAGAGGATACTTTGTTGAAGAAGAAGATAAAGATTTCAGTCATGAATTTCGACTGTTCATAGTCGACTGTGCCCTTTCAGCATCTAATGAGGACGATATTTGGTATGTCGATTCTGGAGCATCCTCTCACATGACAGGTAAAAAGGAATTTTTTGATAGCCTTGAAGAAAGTACATACGGATCAAAAATCTATTTAGGAGATGATAGTGGATACGAGATTAAAGGTTATGGGGTGATTCCAGTTAAGTTATCAAATGGAAAAATTAGTCACCTTAAAAATGTTTTATATGTACCTAAAATTAAGAAAAATATTATATCTATATCCATGATGACTGATCAAGATATGCAAGTCGAGTTCTTCAAGACTAATTGTGTGATGAAGGATTGTAGGAATGAAATAGTTGCAACAGGCATGCGAGTTGGAAGCCTATACAGATTGGATGCAAAGAGTATACCAAAGAGAGCCATGGTTGTAGGATGATCGACAGCCGAACAACTCTGGCATCAGAGGTTCGGTCACTTGAATTTGCAGGATCTCATGTTATTGCAGAAGAAAGGTATGGTTGAGGGGCTCCCTATCTTTTGTAATATTCAGTTAAATTGTGATGGTTGTGCCTTAGGTAAAATGGATAGAGAACAGTTTCTTGTGCATGATAGGAGGAAGGAAACAAATATTGTAGAACTAGTGCACACTGATATATGCAGACCTATGCATACAAGGTCGCGAGGAGGAGCATATTAGTTTCTGTTATTTACTGATGACTACACTAGATATTCATGGGTTTAGTTTCTAAGTAAGAAAAGTCATACTTTCCAGTGCTTTATAGAATTTAAAACCTTTGTGGAAAAACAATTTGGTAAGAGTATAAAAATTCTCCGATCTGATCAAGGGGGAGAATACAAGCTAGGGGAATTCATGAAATTCTACAAATCTCACGGGATTTTTCAGCAGTATACAGTGCTGCACACACCACAGCAGAATGGAGTTGCAGAGCCCAAAAATAGAACCTTAGTGGAGTGCGCAGGGAGCATGTTACAAGGTAAGGGTCTGTCTAATAGTTTATGGGCAGACACTATTAATACTGCTGTATATTTGAAGAACAGAAGTCCTACCAGGTATCTGGCTTCAAAACTCCTTTTTGAAGCTCTATATGGATTCAAACCAGCAGTAAACCATCTAAGAGTATTTGGGTCAAAAGAATTTCCCCATATACCCAAAGCTGATAGGAAGAAATTAGACCCTAAAGCAGTTAGATGCATCTTTGTTCGTTATGGCACAAAATTTAAAGCATATAAATTATTCAATCCTGAGTCTCGTAAGACATTTGCAAGCAGGGATGTAGTGTTTCATGAACAGGTACAGGAAGGGAAAGATGACATTGGTGATGATTGGCACATTCCATTGTTGACGGATGAAACTAGCGAGGATGAAAGAGAGCAGGAGCAGAAAGAAGAGCAAAAAGAAGAACAGGAAGAAGGTGATAAAGCAAGCCCATTTAAAGCTGAAGAAAAGAAATTTGAGGTAAGTCCCCTACCAAGGAGATCAGGTAGGAAGACTCAAAAACCATTAAAATTGAGAGACTATGCTTTGATGTCAAATGTTTTTAACATTGCAGAGCCCACTAATTACAAAGAAGCTAGTCAATTTAAGGAGTGGAGGGCTGCAATGAATGAAGAGATAGAATCAATTCTTAGAAATGACACTTGGGATTTAGTTGAGCTGCCTAAGAATAAAACACCCATAGGATGTAAATGGCTATTTAAACCAAAAATGAATGCAGATGGAAGTATAGAGAAATTAAAATCTAGGTTGGTTTCAAAAGGACATTCACAGCAGGAAGGTATAGATTTTGATGATACTTTTTCACCTGTAGCAAAGTTAAATACAATCAGAATGCTTATTGCTTTAGCTACTAAATTTAATTGGGAGCTATACCAGCTTGATGTTAAATATGCATTTTTAAATGGTGATTTAAAAGAAGAAATTTACTTAGTACAGCCAGAAGGGTTTGTAAAGCAGGGGTAGGAACATCTTGTTTGCAGATTGAAAAAGGCTTTATATGGTTTAAAGCAAGCACCCAGGTCTTGGTACAAAAAGGTTGATTCTTTCTTTTTAGAGTACAACTTTCATAAAAGTTTAAATGACCCAAATTTGTATACCAGGTACAATAATCAGGGGCAGATTATTCTGATTTCTTTGTATCTAGATGACATGATTATAACAGGAGATGCAGATGATTTAATCAGAGGAATCAAAAGGCTTATGGCACAAGTTTTTGAGATGAAAGGTCTCGAAATTCTTCATTACTGTCTGGGACTAGAAGTATGCAGAGATACTGGGCAAACTTTTCTTACCCAAGGGAAGTATGCCAGAAATCTATTGGAAAAGTTTGGTATGGATCAGTGTAGATCAACAGTGACACCTTTGCAGCAAAATCTAACGTTGTGCAGTGACGATGGCACTAAAGAGGTTGATGCTACAATGTACAGACAACTGGTCAGTAGCTTGATATATCTCACAACAACCAGACTTGACTTGGCATACTCTGTTAGTGTGTTGAGCCAATTCATGTCAAAACCACTTGAAAGTCACTGGGTAGCAGCAAAAAGTGTGTTGAGGTATCTTTTTGGTACTGTTAACTATGGAATTTTATACACTAATGCATCTGATGTTATTCTAGCAGGTTTTTCAAATTCAGACTGTGCAGGTAACTTGGATGATCGAAGGTCCATCACAGGTTACACATTCAGCATAGGATCCAGGCTCATAGCATGGAGCAGCAAGAAGCAGAGCATTGTAGCCTTGTCTTCGTGTGAAGCTGAGTATCAAGCATTGTGGGCAGCGATGTGTGAAGCGATCTGGTTGAGAAGGCTTCTCAATGATGCAGGAAAAGAACAAAATAATTCCACTTCCATCAAAAGTGACAACCAGAGGACCATTAAATTGGCACACAATCCAGTGTTTGATAAAAACACCAAACATATAGACACTCAGTTCAATTTTATTAGAGAGAAACTACAGTCAAAAGAAATTATTATTGAATATTGTAAAACTTTTGACAATATGGCTGATATTTTTACAAATCCTCTTGCATGTGTGAAGTTTTAATTGTTTAGAGGGATGTTAGGAGTCCAGGACAACCCTTTCTCCATTAAGGGGGGGAGTTGAAAATAATTAATATTATTTTGTATTAATGGAGAATTAGTTACATAGTTGTAACGTATCTCCTTAGTTTAGGATTTGTTCCTAGAATTTAGGAGTTTGGTTGCAACTTCCTGATTTCTAAAGTTGTACTTAAATGATGTAATCTTTCATTGATGATAATAGAGTGTACGAGAGTGATCTCTCTGTTTTGAGTGTAATCTCTAGGTGCAGGCCACACCTGTGAGCTACATCTCCTTCTTTTCAATTCTGTTCACATTTTATCTCTAATAAACTTAGGATTTACATTCAAAATGAATAATTTTCTAGTTAGTAGACTTATATTTATATGAACTGTATATGACATTTGTTACTATTAAATTGTACTTGTCTAATTGGCTACTAGCATCATCATTAGCGATCTTTACTTTGCAGTGATATGGGTGATATTTACAAGAAACGAAAACATGTATGATTCGCATTTACTCCCCATCTTAGATATTGGGTACACACCACATCATATTTTTACACGCTAAATAAAACACCTAATTTAATTTACAAAACAAAATACAAGATATTCATAACTATTTCTTGCCACATATTCCACTCGAAATATGGAATTAAACAAAGCAATGGGTTTTAGAAGTGACATTGGGATAGCCCAGACTTCTCCACCCTCACCCTCACCCTCACTCAATGTGACTGATTAAAAATTTAAGTCATATCCAAATATTGAGTTTTCTCATTTATTCCATCGAGGGAAGCCTCCACTTAGAAGCAATATAAGGGTTGCACCACACCAAAAGAAACATTCCCAATTGTTGTCCTAGGCTTCTTCTTGAAATACTATCCTAGGTGTCTTCTCTAGCATGCTGGGAAGATTTCACACTCAATATAAATATAAATATTCAGAGTGGCTAAAATAAAAATTTGGAAAAGCCAAAAAGGAAATTTGAAGATGAAAACACATCAAAACAACCGTTCCCAATTGTTGTCTTGGGCTTCTTCTCGAAATATTATCCTAGGTCTCTTCTCTAGCATGCTAGAAGATTTCACACTCAATATGCATATTCTCTACCATGTTGGGAAGATTTCACACTCAATATACATATTCTCTACCATGTTGGGAAGATTTCACACTCAATATACATATTCTCTACCATGTTGGGAAGATTTCACACTCAATATAAATATAAATATAAATATTTAGACTGGCTAAAATGAAAATTTGGAAAAGCCAAAAAAACAATTTGAGGATGAAAATTTCCAGCTAAGCATTTTCACTATGGGAGAAAATAGATAGTTAAGATTTCAAACAATTGTTGTGTTACATTTTTAAATAACCAATTTACAAACTCCCATTTCACTTAAAAACTAAAATAAAATACCTTTATTAATTCACTTAATTATATAAATTGAAAAATATATTTTTCCTTCATTAAAAAAGACTGGGAGAAAATGGATAGTTAAGATTTCAAACAACTCTTGTGTTACATTTTTAAATAACCAATTTACAAAATACTATTTCATTTAAAAACTAAAATAAAATACTTATAATAATTCACTTAATTATATAAATAAAAAAATATATTTTCTTAGTTAAAAAAACATAGATATCCTAGATTCACATTGTGTCAAATTTTTTATTATTATATAAAATCTGGTGTATATCCAAAGAAGTCATTTTTTTTAATATAATATCATTGTATTTATTAAAGGCAATAAATACCCATTATTTTTTAAACACTTATTATTGTTCTTGAAAATAGGGTTAATCCGTAAATGGAGGAAATTTTACATCATAAGTTATGTAGATAAACCGTCATTGTCCTGGTAAAAAAACGCACTAGACTTAGATATCCATCTTTTATGTTATCTTATTTAACGGTATACAAATAATTTTACGCTAACTAAAAAATTCAAAAAAATGAATTGTGAAAAAAATTGAAATTGTTATTGGAATTGGATATACCTATCTTTATGGCTGAGTTGGAGAAATGTTTGAAAAACAAAGGAGCTTAAACGCGAATTCACACACAAAACACACTACCTGCGTCTTTTTTATTAATAACACAAAAATTTAATTATTACAATGAACTGAAGTGTACGTAAACCTTTTCAATTAGCGACTCGCCTATGACTTGACTTGACTTGACTCAGCGCTCGATTAACTAAATCTCTAATTTTAGCCAAATTTTGAATGTGGGAGTAATTACAATTTCTAACACTCCCCATTAATTACGACTGTATGACTCAACATAACTCAAACATGACTCAATTTGACTGAACTATGCCTCCTAGGCTTACAACAAAAATTGAATCAATCATCACTCAAACATGTCTACTGGTCTATGTGTTAGTTAGGATTACAATCACTCAAGACTTTTACAATTTTGCACTTTCTTTTTCTCTTCTTCCAAATTTTAAATCCTTGAAATCGCTTCATTCTCTTTTGCAGGTTCTTGTTGTAGACTCCTTATTTCTTTACTTGTTATTGCTGCAATTTTTCTATGTTTTTTCTTGAATTTGTGCTGAAACATTACCTGAACTTATTTACTACACCTTCTTCTTCAAATGTTTGTTCAACCATGGACTTCTACCACAACATTGCATCTTCTAACTGTCTTCTTTTCTCTTCTTTTTGCGCTTCATATTCCTAACTTTCTTTTTGCCATTTTTCTTGATAGCAGAATCTTATCTCTTCTTGACTCCATCGTTGAAAAATGGTTTCAATGTATTCATCTTTGTCTTCAAAAAAATCCATATCATTCTTTTTTCTTTCATCATTAGGTACTGTTGTTTTTTTCCTGTAATCCGTACACTAAAAATGAGTATTCACCACTTCTTCAATTCTTTTATTCTAGCGGCTGCTTTAAGACTCCCTTCAATTTGTTATATTGGTTACTGAATCCATTCCTCAATAAGTTTCAAATATGCATCAAACTTATTAACAACCTTGTTTTAACCTTTTTCAACCATGATATTATGAACACTTGCATACTCAAAAACAATGTTAAAAACATATTTATTATGCCCTTCAGTGAGAGCTTCATGCTCCATGTCCTCCTTCTCTACCTTATTTTCAATTTAACTGAAACTATCTTCCACTATTATGTGGTTAGTGGATATTCTCATAAAAACCTTTTCAATCACTTTATCCTCTTCTTGATCATGAGTTCTTTCTACGTCACATACTTCTTGAGCAATTCCAACTGCTTCATATCTTGCTTCTATAGAGGCAGTTTCAACCTTCAATTCTTCATCGAACATTGTGCTTATCATATTGATACAATCAACCCCTGTTTCAAAAAGGAAACAAGACATCTCATCAACATAATGTTCATCAACACTATGGTGGGATATTCGAGCATGCATGTGCTCATCGTCAATTTCATTGAAAATTTCAACTTCACAAAATCCATCAACTGCAGCTAGATCCACCAATGCACATCCCAGTTTGCATTCATCATCCACATGTGTTTTGTCAAAGTGGGATTCACTGTCATCTCCAACATCCACATTACAATCGTTTCCTTGAACATCGATATGCTCTTGCTCTACTTCACATATAGAGGCTCTTCCTTCTCTCTCTGTAATCTTTGTTTCATTTTGTTCATGCATATGTCTACTTGCATAATGGGTTTCAATTTTATGGTCTTAACAACCATCATCCACTTTTGAGTCGGATTCTCCAAGCTCTATTTTCCTCTCAAAGTATTTCTCATCTACTCTCAAATCTGCAGTTTTCTTCTTTTCTTGTGACATAACTTTTTGTTGCATGTCACTCCCCCTTGCACGGAATTCTTCTTCCAAGATCTTTGATGCTTCCTTCGAAGATGTAGATTTTGCTACATTGCACAAACACTTATCATCCAATGTTTGTTTTATAAAATTCAATGCTAAAACATCACATACTTCATATATGGGTTATTACAGTGTTACTCAATTAACTATTTATCTCAAAGAAAATTTAACATCTTCAGAACCCAATGATCAAAATATTCACTTGTAAACATAGGAGGTGGTAGCAGATCAAAGCTACACCAATCACCCTAAATTTTTTCTTTCCCTTCCGCTAGACTTCTCAGTTCCTTGGCTAAAGCTTGAACCTCTCTAACCACGACAATGATCTTCCCCTCTTCTTTTGTATTTCTTTTCTTAATATGCTCCAGTCACGCTTTGTGACCCATGACTGTGGTTTTTCTTTTGTCTTATAGTTTCTTTCCTGATTGCAAGAGACTATCTTCCATATTGCCCCCGAAAAAAATATGATCTTCAATATGTACCCCCATAAGGCACAATATTCACCCAAAAATTGTCATGCTTGACAAAATGCCAAAAAATTCACAAATAGACAAACTTTTACAAAGCCCCCAATTTTTTTTTTCAATAAAACCACCTTACCTTTTTAAATAAATAAAAGAACTTGTTTCGATACCATACTCTCCAAAGAACATTTTTCTTTTTTTAATTATAAAAGCACATTAATAACTCTTGAAACCTTTTAACATAACCTTTTGAATGGATTTTTTTCCAAACCAAAACTATCTCCTTAATAACCTTGGATCATCACGTTGACCTTTTAAAATAAACTTTCGAATAGGATGTCCAACTTTTATGAAAAAATACTTTCATAAAGCTTTCATTTAAAAATTACCTTTTAAAAACAATTTCTCGAATATATCTTTAATACCATGTACACTTGATGTATAAAAACTTTAGAACCCCTTTTAAAACGTGGTTTTGACTTGTTAATGTGGCTTACAGACTTAACGCCTTCCACGATAATGCAGGGCCCATTAATGCTTTAACGACCCTGCTTAGACTTATTACAGGGACACTTACCAACAAACATGCCAGTAAGCACTTTATTCAGGCCAAGTTTCATTTAACAGGGACAAATTTTCATGGACACTTAACTAATGTCTACTTCCCCCAGCAGGCAACAAACAAAGTAGACACACTGAACACCCTAACTCAAATCAAATCAAAAAGATCCCACCCACTTTAGATCACAGGAGGGGACTTCAACATGATTACAAGATTGGAGGAAAAAAGAGGAGGATGGATCAAGCTCGACTGTGAAAGCACGCACTTCAAAAAATACATTCATAACAACAGGCTTATAGATATGGAATTCAATAATGGATTTTATACTTGGAACAACAAGCGTGCAGATGCCCACCAAATTGCATCTCGGTTAGACAGATTCCTGATCTCTGATAATGCAATACATCTTGCTGGGGATCTCTTGGCCTCTATATTGCCACTCTCTAGCTTGGACCATTGGCCTATTAGGCTTCACTGGCAAACACTGGGAGACAATGTTCGCAGGCCCTTTTGCTTTGAAGCCTTTTGGCTGAATCACCCTGATTTTCATAACCTGATAACATAGACATGGAGAAATTTCACACCACTGGAAGGTGCAAAAATGTACAAGCTCCAATGTCGACCTTTTGATTGTGCGCGAGATTTTGAACCGGAGCTCCCGCTCACCTGCAACCTCACCTCCTGCGGCCCTCCGCAGGCCTCCCACTTGGCAGCCCCTGCTGCTGGGCCTCCAGTCTTCCTCCTCGGCACCCCCGCAGTCGGGCTCTGACCTCCTCCTCCGGCCACTGTTGTGACTGGCTCCCTTCTGGCCTTTCCATGGCTGGGATCGACCCGTCCCAGATGCAAGACAATGAAGACCAGGCTGAGATCTTCGCCTCTCTCATTTCTGAAAACACTACCATACGAAACAAACCCACAGCTTCAAAGTTCGTCAAGAAACTGGCTAACATCCCAGAAATCTCCCTTCCCCCTGGTCTCCCAAGGAAGCCAGTGATCTCTCTAGCAGAGAGAAGTCTGGTTGGACAATTTACTGGCATGTGGCCCTCTCCCAGAGCTGTACAGAAATGGGTGGAGCGCAACAAGAACACGAACATCCAAGAAAAAATATCAATAAGATTTTGTGGAAGGGGTTACTACACATTCCTCTTTGAAACCAAAGAAGACCGGAATCTCATCTTCAGAAATGGTCCCTACTTCATGGATTCGAGAGGTCACTATCTGAACAGATAGTCCCCTAACTTCGACCCCGAAATGGATATACCTAATGCAGTCCCGGTTTGGGTTGGCTTGTACCATCTCCCTCTTTATTGCTGGGGAGATGAATCGGTCAAAGCCATTGGGAACACTATCAGAAAGTACATCAAGATATGTGAACCAAAGGACAACATGCACGCATGTGCAAGGATCTGTGTTGAAGTTGACTTAGGAAAGGGCCTTCCAAGAGAAATCAAGAACAAAGTGGACCAACGGACCCATATTCAGCAGTTGGATTATGAACAAATCCCGTTCAAATGTAAGGTATGCCATGAATATGGTCATTTTTCTAATAGGTGTAGTAAACTAAAAGAAAATGAAATGAAAGAAAATGCTAAAGCCAGTGAAGACAAATGGGAACAAGTCAAAAAAAAGAAAGAAAACCCCAAACAGTCTGGCCCAGAACCAAAGCCTCCCCCAGAAATCCAAGTTGCATCCTTGTCCCCCCCTAACATCTTGACTCAGCCATTACCCTCTACATCAAACCCCTTCGAATCTTTGGAGGAAGAAGACCCCTCATCCCCCCACTCTCCTCCTGATCCCCAGGAGCCCCCTCTCCCTGAAAGCCAACGCCAAGTCACTATCAAATCTTCATTGCCTCTTACTATTTCCTCTCAGCCTCTTCTTGATCCTCCACTCAACAGAATCACCAAAAGCTCATCTAAAGATCACGGGGGTTCTAGTGAGCCCTTCAAGAACCTGGCCCAAACAGGAAATCTGCTGAGCAGCACAGGGATGATAACCCGCAAAAGGACATAGCAATGGAAATGCAGACACCCATAGAAACTTATATCTTGGGGCAGCATGACAAAAAGGCAATCAACAAGGACCAAGGGGGGCCAGAACCTCCCCGCATAGCCCATATCCAATGATGAAAATATTTTCTTAGAACATCAGGGGACTTGGACACCCCTCTAAGGTAGCGGCCCTAAGGGATCTTATCATTTCTGAGAAGCCAGGAATTATTATGTTACAAGAAACAAAACAAAACCACCAGGAAATGAATAAAGTCATTGAGCAACAGAGACAGTATAAAGGAAGCATTAGTGAGGCATGAGGAGCCTGAGGAGGAATAGCAATAATTTGGAATCAAGGTATATGGAACTATATTTTGGAAACAATAAATAAACATTAGATCAAAACAACTCTGGAAAATAAAGCAGATCAACAAGCCATTATCATCTACAACATCTATGTGCCGAATCACTACAGAGATAAGGATAGTTGTTGGCATGATCTAAAAGATAGTCTAGACACAGAAGAGAACACTAACATTATTCTATGAGGTGACTTTAATTTAATCCTCCACGCTAATGAGAAAAGGGGAGGTAGTTTTATGCCTGATCCATATAGAATACAGTTGGAAAATATCATGCAGGAGCATGATCTTATGGATGTCCCTCCAAAAAACTGTAGATACACCTAGAACAACTGCAAGATGGGTGCTGGTAACATCATGGAGCGGTTGGACAGAATTCTCATCAATATTACACTTCTCTCTGCTTCTCCGTCGGATATGCTAACATTCTAACGTGCTCTGCCTCCAACTACTTCCGAATAACTCTAACGCTGGAAAATCATAGGCCACTTGGCCCCATTCCATTCAGATACAGTTCTCTCTGGAATGATATACCAGCAGTTACAAGAATTGTTTACAGTTCTTGGATCCAACACGTGGAATGCTCTCCCGGTTTCATTTGGGAAACAAAACTATGGAAAAAAAAACAAGCCATCGAAGAATGGGCTAAAACAAAGTATCAAGAACTAGAGAAGGTAAAAAAAGAAATTAAGAACAATCTGGAGAGCATCCAAAGAGAAATATAGGATAATGGCCTTTCACAAGGGAACAAATAGCAGGAAAATGAACTCTACTTACAGCTATACCGAGTTAACAGAGAAAAGGAAACAAAATGGAGGCTCAAGTCGAGACAGTTATGGTTACAAGGGGGTGACAAGAACTCCATTTTTTTCACAATCAAACGATAGCTAGAAATATAAGGAATAATGTTAGCTCCATCCTAGATGCAGAAGGTGATAGACAAGGCACTCGGGAAGCCATTCAAAGAGCTGCTACAGATCACTATTGGGACCTACTAACTGAAACAAAGGAAGCAGAGGGATATAGAGATTTATTGCAGCATCTCCCAACAGGGATATGCAGGGAAATGAATGACATTTTAAGCAAGCAGATACATGAGGAGGAAATCAGGAGATCAATCTGGACTCTTCAACCTGATAAAGCCTTGGGACCAGATGGCTTTCCCATCTTCTTTTATCGAGCATTTTGGGAAGTTATTAAAAAGGACTTGACAAAATTGCTCAATTGGATCCAACGAAAAGGAAAAATAGGAGGATATACCAATGCTACTCATCTAGGAATCATCCCAAAAGAAAACATGCCATCTTCCTTTGCTCATTTCAGGCCCATATCACTCTGTAACTCCTCCTATAAAATCTTGACAAAAATCATTGCTACCCACCTAAAGCCTTTTTTCCCTTCTCTCATTTCTGAAAATCAAGGGAGATTCTTAGCCAACAAACAAATAATTGATTCCATTTTACTTGTGCAAGAAGCCATCCATTCTATTCAAACCAAAAATGAGAAAGGGTTTATCCTCAAGCTTGATCTAGCCAATGCATTTGACAGAGTGAGACACTCCTTCCTCTTTGCATCTTTGAAGAAGATGGGATTTGATGACCACCTTCTCAACCTCATTCAAGCCTGCATTTTGGGGCCATGGATCTCCCCTCTTGTAAATGGCAGACCTGGAGAAGTTTTCCAATCCTCCAAAGGCCTCCGACAAGGTTTCCCCCTCTCACCTTATCTCTTCATTCTAATGGCCGAATCCTTCAGCAGGGCGTTGGCCTTCAGCTGGAGGGTTGACTTAATCACAGGAATAAAATTTGGGGACGGGGTCAAGAACATAAATCATTCACAATTTGCCGATGACACCCTACTGATTGGAGGGGCCTCCACAGCAATAGCCAAGCGCTTCAAATCTCTCCTTGACAAATACATGAGCTACTCTAGCGGAATCGTAAATAATTTGAAAAGCTACATATATGGCTGGAACACAACAGTACAGGTGCTTCGCAATATCGCCATCATCTTTGGAGTCACATGCAAGTATGATTGGACTCACTTCTCTTACTTGGGCATGCCTATAAGTGCTGGACCTTTGAGAGAAGAAGTCTGGGACACAGTAGTCGACAAAATGAAAAGAAAAGTGCAGCAGTGGGGATCTATTTGGCTCAACCCAACTAGTCGCCTAGCTCTTCGTAAGTCAGGTATATCTTCTCTCCCCCTATATCATTTTTCTCCTCTTCAAGCTCTGGCCTCCTTCAACAACAAAATGGAAATCATCTTTTGCTAATTCCTATGGCAGGGGGGGGAATGATAAAAAGAAATTAAACTTGATTAATTGGAAGCAGGTGATCCAGCCCCCAGACCGAGGAGGTATTGGAATTAGATTACCTAAATTTCTCAATTTAGCCTTTGGAGGCAAAATTGTCTGGAGACTCATTACTGGACTCCCAGCATGGTGGAAAAAAGTTCTGGAAATTAAATACCTCAATTTTCCTAGACAAAAGCTTCTTGATCGAGATATTCCCAATAGAGAATCCTCAAAAATTTGGCGATTATGCAAGAGAGAAATTCCAATAATTGCTAAAAATACTTCAAAATTCCCAAGGGAGGTGCAAGCATCAATACCGTAGAAATCAGGTTACGTGGAAGGAAGGCATATCACCGATGGCATAATTCTTACTCATGAAATCATTCACTCCCTAAAGCAAACCAAAAAGGCAGGTATGCTCCTAAAAATCAACCTCTCAAAAGCTTTTGATACTTTAAGCTGGAAATATATTCAAAAAATACAACTAGCCTTTGGATTTACCCCCCCTTGGGTAAGATGGATTATGAGTCTCATCACTTCTACCTTTTTCTCCATTCTTGTCAACGGGACCCCCTCCACCCCCTTCCACCTGTCCAGAGGTATCTGACAAGGGGACCCTCTCTCACCCTTTCTATTTGTTATTATGGCAGAAAGTCTTAGATGTTACATCAAAGATTCCCTTCAAAACCAACAACTATGAGGCGATAGTAAAAAAAGGTAAAGGTATAGGATTAGGGCTCTGTCTACTGGCATTCACTGAGTGGTTGGTTTACCATGGTTGTGAAGTGATATTCAACAAAGGAAAAGCATTCCTGAGACACATAGCCATGGGGCAGGTGAAGCAAATCGGGGTTCGTGTGAAGAACCTGTATAAGCTAGATATGGAAGAATGTGTTACATTAAGCACTAAGGCGGAGAAAGTGAAGGTCACGATGTCAATGAACTTTGGCACAAAATACTTGGTCATTTGTATCATGTTACCTCGAATATTATAGAACAAATAACCACTCGCCTCTCTAAAGGAGCACTTAAGCAATAGTATATATGCAAAGGATGTACATTACAAAAGTACATAAAATCCACATTCCATGATCAGGACAATAAAGCACATGGGGTCCTAGAAAGGATCCACTATGATGTTTATGGACCTTTCTCAGCAACCTCCACTGTCACACACAAATATTTTGTCACTTTTATTGATGACTTCTCACGGAAGTGTTGGATCTTCTTCACATGGAATAAAGATGAAACATTCTCTGAGTTCGTAGAATTCAAGACACTAGTTGAAAATGAAGCTAGCAAGAAGGTGAAGGCTCTGTTGTAGAGGCTACAACACCGTCCAAAATTTTGTCCTGCACTTAAATTTTAGAGCCTACCATGGATATTGTGATCAATCATTCCTTAGTTACTTATTGGTAAGTTGATGATCTCAAGCTCCCCTTTTTGATCTTAAGAGTCGTTTATGCTTTTATCTTTACATAGAATGTATCATCTTTGGGCATGGGGTTAATCACTTGTCATGCAAAGGGAGGTTTGTTTTGCTTCAAGGGGAAATATTTATGAGAATGAGACATGTTTAACACTCATTTCACACACTCTTACACAAGTGTCGCCTTTATCCTCCCAAAGTCTATAATCGAAGCCGTGCTTGCCGTAAGCTGCCAGAAAGGTTATTGCATTAAGTGAAGTATGTGTTATATATTCTGGATGGTCTATGTTGTATCGATATGTTTTCAAGTGTGTGATCGTAGTGAAGTTTTATCACTATTCACATAAGCTCCACTGATCCCACACTTAGCTAAATTTCGAAGTTTCCTTAGCAACCTAGCCTCATCCAACTTTCCTGAACTACACACTTCACATATGTAACCCTCAAGCTTTTTTGTTGCTTGTTCGAACAATGCAATGCATAGAAATCCCAACCTCCCTTACCATTCAAAAATGCACAGTGGTTTCCTCCACTATCCTTCCCTCAGCCGGAACCCACTGTCTCCAAAAACTGTGCAATTTTGTCCCTTGACTACCCAGTCTGCCTTGTAGCCTGAAATTGCATAGATGTGTCCTCCCAGGGCCTCGTCCCAAGTAGGGCCACGAAGAAAGATGACATGATAGATGACTCTCAAGGAGATGAGGAGAAAAATAAGCAGACCAAGAAACCCAAGGTATGATAGAATATTAGGACCGCATAAAGACTCCATCTGATGCATAACCCTTTGGAGGCTAGGTATGGAAAACAAAGCACGTCTTTTGAAATACACCTCTTAATGTAGCTTAAAAGTTTGCTTATCATTGTCGTATCATTCCGTATTCAATGACATTCATGGTTGCAAGAACTAAAAGTCATTCCATGTGTTTGATCTGCATGTCTTGCTCCCTTTCACTTGTTTATTACATAGCTTAGAAGATGAAGGGTATTACCACTTGTTTATTTAAGCTACTGAGGTTTTGACCAACATGATCTTATGACTAACTAGGCACGATGCAAGGCATCCTAAGTGGGATGAAAGATGTTTGATGATATGTATGTAGTCAGTACACTCCTCTGCATTACTCCTTTGCATTAATCCTTTCTTTGTATCTCGCATGTACCCTCACCGCTTTTCAGATTTGGCTACCTGCCTCCAATAGTCTCTTAGCTCTTTCCTGACAAAGCAGGTGAAGGAATTTCCTTCAACCTGATTTCTTCAACGCTCTTCATAGAAATTATAGAGCTAAGAGAAGGAGATGTGGAATCTCACTATCGAACTCTTGAAAATAGTTTGCATGTTCGAATATATCCAAACAATTAAGCTACCACTCAACAACATTGTCAATCTTGGAAGACTCAAGAAAGATCACATCTCTAGATATTATAAACTTCTTATTCACTTCATCATAGAGATGGTATGCTTTGGAGGTATGAGTACCCAAAGAAGATATATGTGTGACTCCTTGAACTGAGTCTTTTTATCTGTTCCTTAGATAAGAAGGCATAATACGAGGGACAAAAAACCTTGGGATGCCTCACCGAAGGAATGTGGCCATACCACATTTCATAAGGAGTCTTGTTTCTAATAGCAAGAGTTGGACAACTATTATTTATATACACAACACATAGAACCACATCAGCCCAAAACCTTATGAACTTAACATCTGAACTATGCCAAGTTCATAGTGAAAGTAATACATTCCAATGAACTATGTGTTGAAAAATGCAGCAAGAAATTCTCAATCTGATTTTTCCTTGATTAAATTGAAAAAAATCAAATTTCCACATCAACAGACAACTTGGATGATGTTAACTTGTGTGACATGGCTTGTGTCACCTAGTTTGTTCAATAAATTCGAGTTGGAGGAGTTAGAGTTCAGTTCTGCATATGCGATTGCTAACTTGTGGCAATAAAGGTCAATTATCTCAGGTTGTTGTCAGTTAAACTAGTTCTAACTTTTGGAGGAACTAGTGGAAGGTCATTTAAGCAGTGGGACTTCAGTCAAACTCAGTGATCATCTAGTTAACTCTCCTTCCACCAATAATAGCTAAGCAAACATAAAGGGATAACCTTAAAAAAGAGGGCGGGTAAACTTGACGAAGTGAAATATTGTAAGTACTAAGGGTTGGGTAATCATTCCAAAGGTGTAATGGGTAACCCTTCCTTCCATAGAGTTAAATGGAATAAAAAAGAGAATATCTCTGAGCGTACAACGAGCGAGCATACAACAAGGGAAAGTGTTTATTAGGCCTTTTTGAAAGAAAGAGAGTATTAGGCGATCTTATCAAATGAAAACCTGAGCATAAACTTGCACTTACAGTATTGTCTCCACCTACCTATGAATAAGAGGAAACCAATCCAAGTCTCATAGGTCTTATCTCCTAGATCTGCCCTCTCTAAAAGCAGTATTCAACTACCTGGATTGAGTCCATCGGTCCCAACCAATGTGTATCCTTGCTTTCATCATGTGTTCATGCCTAGCCCTGGTGTAGGCAGTACGTATTGCTCTGGAGTGTCCCCACCTACATGGTGTGCTCCCATCTAATCAACCCAAAATAGTTGGGGCATGAAGAGAAGTCAAGTCCCCTAAAATTGGTGGAGATTCGAAGGTAGTTTTAATTTCTTGTAGATCACACAATTGCAAGAACTTGCTATAACCATAGTGGAGGAGGTAGCTTGATTAGGAGTTTCTTGTGAAATTAGAGAGTGAATTCTTGTTGGTAGCATTAATAGCCTACCAGCAATTTGTTTTGCACCACACTTCAATGTTTTGGGCATAGTTTTTGAGGGTGGATTTTTCTTTTTTATGAACTTTAGTTATGCACGTCCTCACTAAGTATCTTGGGAGGTCTGTAATAGTTCGTTGCATGCACATCCTCACTAAATATCTTTTGGGATGTCTGTACTAGGTCCTTGTAAATTTCTGTTTGCCAAGGCTTAACTACTTATGATCTTAGGTGCTCACAACAATTCGAGAGTTTATCGCACTTTCCAAATCACCATTCTTGAAAGGATCCAACAAAACGACTTCAGAGAAAGATGAGAAGCGAAAACTCTTATTGGAACTAGCCTACAACTAGTGGCATTGGTTGGTCCCAATGGTTTTAGAGTTTTGCTAGTCTAGTTTGGTGGTTCAGATTGGCTAAGATCGCTCTTGTATTGAACTGACCTTAAACACCAAATTCACTAGTTCTCTAATAAACTGACCAATTCTGAAGAATGTAGTGCAACATAGTTAATGACCACCAAATAATAATTTTTTAATAAAAAAATACTGAAAAGGAAAAAAAAATTATTAGCTCGAGGGCCTACAAAACCTAACCCTAGTAATTAATGGTAATATTTAATTTTTAAAGTTAAACTAAAAATTGACATTCTCCTTATCTTTCATTTCTGTAAAGGAAAGATAAGGATAATGTCAGCTTTTAGATAAATTTTTAATATTAACATTAATTGTTTCGAGTTGTTTCAGAGTGGTTCCAACTTCATTCAATTTTGAGAAAGTCAAATTTTAGATCCCATTCAAAACTTAGTGGTTATTGTTTGAACCGCTTCTTTATAATAAGTCCTAGACTTTGACTTCCAATTCTTCAGGTGCAGTCATTGCATAATCATATTCCTCGTGAAACTTTGTAGTAGAAGTTGATCTTTAATCCATTGCAAGCACTTGACCTAGCATCGGGAACTATCAGCTACCCCTCTCAAGATGGTCCCATTGCCCCTCAAGAGCTATCCATCAAGAGCTATACAATACAAAAGAACCACTAGCATATGTAGTGTTGATTTCGGTTGTTCCCGGTTGATATGGTGTTACATATTCTCCCTCACAGGTATGGGCGCCCACGAGATCATCAAATAAATCGGCCCTCTCATCCCATTCATGGATTTCCTGTCAATCACCACATCTCAACATGCAATCAATGCATTAACTATAATCATAGTATCAGAGAAATAGTCTAGATGCCAACACTTTCATTTCATCCTAATTACATAAAGTGATCTTTATCACAACATTTTGAATAGTAAAGATCTGCATACTGTTGAATGTCATAAAATTTGCATGCAATTACCCCATGTTTCACATCATAAAATACTCTCATAAGTTATAACATCAACATATCAGCATCAAGGATATATCATGACATCTCATAATAAATGAACCACATGTCAATTTACATCATGATCCCTATGCATATCATATCCATCATGAAAATTCGACATCATTATCATAACTAATAAATAAATAAGCACCACATATACATCGTTAACCTCTCATTAGAACTATATACATTTACCACATACCATCATATCATGAAACATCATTAATATGAGAATCATCTCAATACTTATCAAATATAGAACAACAATACACTATAAGCATTCTTATCATGAATTAATTTCATTTACTTGTATAAACAGTTCAACATCCGTCTAGGATCTATGTGAGGATGTGGTCCAACCCTGAACAGGATTATGTTATCCCATGAGTAATATTAGTGTCATGTTTTCATCAAGGTACCAATTACTTTTTCAATATACATTTCTTGTTCTTTCTATTAGGAAGTTAACCATTACATCATAGGTATACTCATCTAAGTACATCATTAAATTTCAAATGAGTCGCATCATCTTGAGCCTTAACCTCTGGTCGAATATTCTTCCTTCCCCAAGGACATTTGAGTCAAATTCAGTGTTAACATATTATCGTTTATACAATCATTTAAATCATCAATATCATGTTAAAATTACATGATCACTATACATATTGTGCTTATCCAAATGGAACACATACATGAGGTCATCCTTATTTAAGTCTTAGGTTATGCTTAATCCACCTGCATGAAGGCTTAATCCATTGTTATGCTTCCATTGTAGCCCAGTAGGTCAAGATAGTAGCTTAGGTTCAAGTCCCCACAATTGAAATGATGTGCTTGTTATCCCCTAGTGATTTATCCATCACTTGCATGATTTTCATTGTGAATCTTGGCTTATCTCGTCAAATTCCCACTTGATATCTTTTATCATAGATTCATCCATCTTCAAGTTAGACTAAAGATTCTTCCATCTTAATTTTCACTCGTTAAATATTTAGTTTATAGTTTATAGTTTGAAATGTTTTAATATTAATGTATATGTATATTTTCACTTCCATTAAATATAAGCACTAATTTTAATAACCTTAATGCAATAAGGTTAACACATGCAACCTATTAAGTTTTTTTCTTTAGAAACTCGTCTGGCCTTAAAGCAGCCTCTTCGTCTCTCATCTTTCACATTCTCCCGTGTGCCCGACACCTCTTTTCTCTCTGCCTTATTATCATATATCTCTTAATGACATCAGCGTTGTGAAGTTTATTACTTGTATCGTTCTACGTGGAGAATTTACCAATATGGCAGATAAATAATTTGGCATTTAGCAAATTGGTGGGGTTTATAAAACAACAATTTTTTTTTTTTTTATCACTAGTTTTGTCTCTCTTATTAGTCCCTCCTTGGGACTATTAGCGATCGATCGATCGTTGACTATACATTAATGGGTTCTTTGACGAAAAAAATTTGTGCACTACCAAAATTTAACCAAAGTTTATCTATACAAATATGAGTGTAAGAAATTTATAACCAAAGTTACGAATTGGAGGTCTTATTGCACGCTTCATGTGCCCCGATGTTATTTCAGGAGGAAAAAAAATTTTACCCTAAGTTTTATGTGTTTTATGTTCAAGATATGCATGTTCGTCAAATGGCCTGCATGAGCACTTTGCATGCAGCCAGCGCCAGATGTCTCTCGCTGGGCTATCAATTCTCCGTAGAAGACAGCTACCAGCAACTTGGGAGAGTAGTTCAACATCGATCCCCCGCACCGCGGATTTCAAACGAATTGCATATGCTCAAGATGCTAATCAATTTGTTCGTCAGACCCGACCTTCAAACCAGCGGGAAGTAAATGCAAGAGATCTTTGGGAAGTAAATCCAAGAGAACTTTGGGCGCGACCAAGATACAGACAGCGTTCATAGGATATCTGGTTAGGAAATTTCAGTGGTTGAATTTTCATTTCGAAAAATGAATACTTGCTCCCATTTCTGAAGCGCAAGATTATTTCCTCTGTAAAAGCCTTCATGGAGTTTTACAAGAATATCGCCAATCTCTTAATTAACATTCATACGCATTTCTTTGCCTTCATAGCGTTTGTTATGTTCCGGTGTCTCGGTCGATACTCTGTCCATCTTGAACTCAACGGGAGAAATAGGGTTAATCACATTATTTCAGGGACAGTGATAATTATTTGTTCCTATCTTTATGATTTTATAACCTAGGTTTTAAGAAAGCGTACATGGTTTGTACGAATCTGTATGTGGTTTTCATGTAAGTGTTGAAAAGGGATTTACTCTGCCCTTTAAAAAATATTTCATTTTTTTTCTTAATCAAGGGAAATGTTCGTTTTAGCATATGCGTTGTGTTAAAGAGACATTTTTTTTTATGTTTAGGGTATAATAATAACAGTAAAGATTTTTAATTTTTTAGATGAAGGTTCTCGAACAGGTCTTAAAGGTTCCAGTTTGGCAAACCTCATGAACAATGGTCCAAGTGCACCAGCTGCCAGAAACACAAGTGGGAAAAGTCTTTCTGCCAGTAGTTCAAAATTCTTGCCTGGGAATGGTGTTCAAGAATCCAGCATTCCAGCTAGGTAAGTGCATATTGGTAATTTAGACAACTTAATGTGCATATAGGGGGATGGTAAACATTGGAGATTTTCTCTACAGAAGTTAAGCTTGACAAGATTTAGCTTAGATCATGGCAATATATTTAACTGTGGCTGCATCTTGACTGCTTGTTTCATTTTTTCAGCCCAAAATGTGTAACATCAGCTAGTCGCCAGTTAACAATATTCTATGCTGGGCAAACTCATGTTTTTTATGATATCCATCCTACGAAGGTAAGAAAGCTATGTTGATTAGTACTTTTTATTTTTGATTCTTCAGGTTTGTTTCCAAAGAACTAGGCCTTGACATCTTTTCGTTATCCATACTTTGTTTGGTCATGTTTGTTGCATCTTTCTAACTTGATACTGTTTTTGTTTGCCTCGGAAAAATCTTATAATACTCTTTGCTAGGCTTATGTTTTACGCTACTTATTGGGGTGTCTGTGTGGAAGGAGAACTGTCCAACATCTGCCATGATGCACAAAAATGGCATAAATTATGTGGATTTTGCAGTAAAACCACTGTTGTTTAGAAGTGCCTGTTTGTTTAAGAGAGTACCGTAATTAAGTTAGAGCCACAGTGCATGTACCTTTGGATCATATCTAGATACGAACAAAATCACTCTCAATTGTGAAATGCTACAGCACTAATAAAATGCCTTGTGCTTGTCTATAGGTCACAGAAACAGTTTGCAAGCCGTTGATACTGGGACTGATCCGATTGTTCCTGTCCATCATGTGGTAGCCGAGGTTCCATCCATGGCAGCCTAGGATGTTCTGCGTAGCCGAGGAGGATTAGAAGCTACTGCTTTTTGTTCGTCGGGAAGGGCAATCGCTAAGAAGAAAAGGTCCATACCTTGTCGACGGTCTAGGATGAGACTAATTGAACCGCCCCGGGGGACCTACGTTTGGAATCCGATAACCCGGTAGGCATCAAGTTCTAAATTTTCTGAATAATAACAATTTTATGGGTGTTGACTCTTTGTTGATCTTAACTGCGTAACAGCACCAGCCGATTTGCCAGGCTGCACAGCATACGCTGTGTAATTGCAGGGAGGAATCTGTAGATGAGGTTTTCTTGCTTCACTGGGGATGCCATGGGGATGAATATGGTGTCCAAGGGTGTGCAGAATGTTTTATATCTCCTTCAGAATGAGTTTCCTGACATGGATGTTATCAGTGTTTCTGGTGAGTCTGTCTATGCAATTCTGATTGGTATTCGACTTTTGGGTCATCTCTGTTTTGGGTTTTGTTTACTCTTGGTTCTCAATTCAGTGGTCATTTTCTGGATTTTGCAGAACCAATTCAGTGGTCATTTTCTGGGTTTTGCTGCCATGGGCTTTTTGTTTTAATGCCAAATTTTTGGTTTGTGGTCAGGTAATTCCTGTGCAGACAAGAAACCCACAGCTGTGAACTGGATTGAAGGGCGTGGGAAATCAGTAGTGTGTGAGGCTATCATCACTGAGGCAGTTGTTAGCAAGGTCTTGAAGACTATTGTTCCAGCTTTGCTGGAACTGAACATGCTCAAGAACTTAACTGGGTCTGCACTAGCAGGTGCCATAGGGGGCTTCAATGCCCATGCATCCAATATTGTCTCTGCTGTATTTATTGCAACTGGTCAAGATCCTAGCCAAAACATTGAGAGCTCTCATTGCATTACGATGATGGAGACTTCCAATGGTGGCAGGGATCAGCATGTATTGAGGTAAGTAATCTCCATGATTACTTTCCTTGTATTGAGGTAAGTAATCTCCATGATTACTTTCATGCCTAAAGAAAAACATTTGTGGTATTTTCTTTCTCTAATCTCTGGACTTAGTTTCGATAGCTAAACTATTTTTGAGGATCTGAGAGAAAATGGTTACTCCCTCTCAAACCCCTTCCCATTGTTCTGATTGTGGACATGTTTGTATCCATTTATTGCAGGTGGGAACCATAGGAGGAGGAACACAGTTGGCATCACAAGCCGCTTGTTTGAATCTGCTGGGAGTCAAAGGAGCAAACATGCAATCACTTGGGGCCAATTCCCAACGCTTGGCCAGAATAGTTGTAGGAGTTGTTTTGGCTGGAGAGCTGTCTCTCATGTCTGCATTGGCTGCAGGCCAGCTTGTCAAGAGCCATATGAAGTATAACAGATCAAACAAGGATATCAAAGCAACCAGTACCCCATAAAGTTAGCATGCATTTTCTCAATAGTTCCCATGCCCTCCATGTGGTAGATATGTATGAATGTTCCTAAAGCAACCAGGCAGAATTCAAAGCAGGAAGCTGGGAAGCTTGTTAAATCTTCCTTGTAAGAAAGGAAGGAGATTATATAGGATTATAACTTAAAATCTTCAATCGAAGAAGGGAAGGAGATTTGATATATTTAGAAGCTATTTTAAGATGCATATTTCACTGTTGCGATAATGCTTATGTTCACAATATCAATTCAATGACAAAAAGATTGAATTGAATTAAATATAGGTATGAAAGAAGATTGTATATGAAAAGGAAGATGTCAATATATGTTGTCAAATTCATAGCCTCTCATTTTGCTATATCATTACATATACCAATATGTAAGCATTTTAATTCGTTAGAGTATGGAATGGATGAGAGCTACAATTCAAAATTAATTTTATGATTATAATAGGTATTCAAAACAGTGAGGTTGAGTATACATTATTCAAAAAATGTTGAATGGTTTGAGCACTTGTATTTGTTACATGTGTTGTTATTGATGTTAAGTTTACAGAGAGGCCATTCGCTTGAGGGAGGCCATTAGCTTACGGCAGGGACTATTGGCTGCATGCACTATAACCAGGAAACCTCCTAATTGAAGGACTGATACCTCTTCCATACTGCATTGTCACAGCTTGATACCTCTTCCATACTGCATTGTCACAGCTTTAACTGTTTGTATTGTATTGTCCCTGCAAACCCCGGCAAGGACTACCGCCATGGCAGTGGCTCCTTGTTTACTTTTTCTTAGCGAATTCCTATAAGTGGTTTTGTTGAGTCTATTTTTGACGCTCGCGGTGGTTTTGATTTGGATTTTGGAAGTACTCTGGACTTTGACTAAATCACATTTTGGGGCTCGTCTTAGCATAAACATCATGCATATGATGCTTCTAAGGTTTCATCAATCTTGAGGATGCGACAATGTTCACCGTTGATTGCTTTAAGCATATGGAGGAGGATTAACTAGATTTGCCTTCATAAGTGAATATTTGCCACTAATGCAACCAATGTTTTCACCAATGTAATAAAGACAACACTCCAAGAGAGGGTATAAGTATTATTTCCACGTAGAAAATCTTAGTCATCACAATATGAATTATGTAATTCCCCAACGCCACAACCTGAACAATGAGTGACGATACATAGCAAAACATGTATCGCAATAAAATTTATTATGAAAGCGTAAGCTCCTGAGGAAAATATCATATAGAAGTAGGATAATGTAATGTACCTAGGGTAAATTTATGTAAAAGTAAAATTTTTCTAGTAAAACGTTAACCCCGCCTATGTATACTAGTGCATGCCACTTACACGTAAAATTCACATTCATGATTATCATGGGCAATATCTCATCTTATGTAAGAAAATAAGTAATATTTTGTGGTGGCAGAGTATTAACTGCTGGATTTATTGTTGATTGCACTGGAATTACTCCTGACGGCTCTGCCACATGATGGAGGCAAGGTTTTGGTATCCTCTACTTCCACGCCCTCAGGCGTCTCCCTCGCATTGACGGTGGGAAGAGGGAATTCCAATCCAAGGCAGAGCTATCTTGGTGTTCACCTTACTCAATGAAGCATTTCATCGATGGTTCCAGAAATATTTCCCTTCAGCCCTGTTACAGTTCTGTCCTCCCTTGTGCACCGTACACATACCCAGACTTCTCTTCTTGATGTATGGTCGTGGATTCTCATGCCTGCTACTGGTTCGGAGCGATTTGTACTACGTCTTTTATAGTGGCTACCTTGTGGTAAGGTTTATTGTGCTGTCTATAAGATTTTTGTTGTTTTCCTATGCCCTTCACCATTTTCAGTCGTGTTATGAACAATCCAAAGTTCCTAACTTACTTTCGGCGTGTTTTTTATTGTCTGTGGCAAGGTATGAGGATATCTCCCCATAGCAGAATATGCACAGATGCGGGTGAGGCTACCTGGCTTCAAGGTCTTGCTTCCTCAAAGCTACGAAAAACATGTGAGTTCAGCCCAATTTGTTTCCGCATACTATTCTTTAACATAGGCATTCTATTACAGGAAATGATGAATTAATCGCACTAAGTGTAGGGTTCGATTTGTTTTTACTTTTCCTGTGTTTATTGACGGATAGAATTGGCCCTCTGGCCCAGACCCCTTACGGTATTTTCCTCTTGGTTACTGTACAGGGGTTTTGGCAGAGTCTAAGCCTGACAGATCTGCCCAGCTAATGCAAGGCTTGGGATTTCTTTGCGCAATATGGGCTATGAACCAATAACTTTTTTTTTCTTTGATTTTGACGAGCCTTCAAGCTCGCTTATGTATTCATTAAGTAATTCAATTCCACAGTTGTTAAATTATTCGGGTTGTACCCCTAAACTGTTATATTGTGACTTCCTACAGTTTTCCAAGGCTGTCTAAGCACTTTTTGTGTAATTATGTTGAGGGTCTGGAACTTTACGACCCTAGTTCAGCTGGGTTGGAGAGGTGCGCGCCTCCCTTGCGGCGCCTGACTGTATAGTTAATTACTCTTTTTTCACTAGCCCTTGGTAGGGTTCATGAACTATGCAGGAGTCATTTTTAATCTTGACAGTGTTTTTCATAGTTATGTTTCGATATATACGGCTTTGCAAACTTCTCAGTTTACCTGTTCATTTCATATTACTTTTATACTGTATGATGCTTACCATATGATAATTACAGTTCTATGCTTTCCTATTTAATATGTTTGGGGCAAAGATTACTCATCTGGTTTCTCACTACAGGGTTTTAGTTTACACAAGTAACAGAAGTACTACATGAACTCGTTCCAGGTTCACACTTATATGAATTCTTTGTTTTACTTGTTCCCTTGTGGAGCATCGACTTCCGCATAACCGCCCGGCTATATTATATGTATGTGTTTATGATTACACTGTACAGTACCGACATAAAGATTCTTTGCGCTGCATGCTGTTGGAAATGTTAAATCTGTCCCAAAGTTGACATACCCTAGCGGTTACGGCTTTACTCCTCAGGGTTTTCTTTGAGATTGATTATAACTTGATTCTATAAATGTATTCGGGTTTGAGTTTCCAGAAATGAGCTTTCTTGTTTTTTCTATGTTCTGAGGTTTATATGGGAATTGGACAGAGAACAAATAATTGTCGAACTCTGTGTTGATTTATGAGATATACTAGTTTTCATTGCAATGACATTTTATTCCTGAGAACCCTGTAATTAAAATGAGTCTCTGCATTGACTGTTTTCCATTTTCTGTAATCCTTGAAAGGGTTTCCTAGCAGCCCTCACTCACACTCTCTTTTTTTTTTGTAAGTCAGAGTATTATATTATATAACAAAATAAAGTACAAAACATCTGTCGTGGCAGATCGTGAGCAGGGAAGAGCTTACCACCATGACTAAATTGCCTGAAGCACACCACGCAGGGCGGCTCTCGCTGATCTTATTCTTAAACTTCGAAACTGCCGAGACATTACAGACCGAGACATTGACAGAGGTATTCCAAGAAAAGGCCAAAAGGGATCGAGAACACATAGAAAGGGCCACAAAGAGCAGAAGAACAGGAGCCAAGATTAGATGAACTTGCCCATCTGACCGATGGTGTCCAGGCCCATCTGTCCTACATGGGTGTTCACCCTCGCTTGCATTGCTGCCATCGAATTTTCACCCTGCACAGTCGCTGTGGTGGGCTGAGGGGTACCAGGGCCATGGTTGATAGTATCTTTCAGCAACTTAATTAACAGAGTAAGCTTGCGGTCGACGATATGAATGGCATCCTGCACCTTGGTGATGCGGCTGTCCAGCGAATTGTTGTAGTCGAGGATCTTGTCCATCTGTGCCTCTGTTAGGTTCACTTCGGTAACAACGTTCTGCCTCTCCTTTTCAACTGACTCCAGTGCTTTGGCAATGAGCGTTTTTGTGTGCCAACTCTCCGCTTTGGTCCTCACAAACTGAGTGGCCCTCTTAGAAGGGGTGCCCGGATCTTTCATCCAGTCTACTTCCACAACAATATCCTCCTCCGTGCGTCCTATCTCTTCCTGCTTGACCTTGGCTTCCAGCTTCGCCACCTTGCGCTTGTGCTTGGCAGTAGCTCGGGTTTCATACCCTCTCTGCGCCTCAGAGAGGTCCTGATTAGCTGCAGCGCAGCGACTACCACCCACGTTCATGATTGTCTCTCTATACTTTCTCCCACTGCAGCAATTGTCGATTACAGACTTGTTCTTTACCCTTTCTGGATAGGTTGTGGGAAAAACAAGGTCGAGATTTCTTATTTTATAGCTGCTCCGATTTTGAAATCGCCTGAGGATGGCCTTTGTCCCGCTCAAGATTGGGGTACAGATGCCATAAATAGGAGTTAGGTTCGCACAGGCAAGGCCGTTGCAGGCTAAATCATAGAGGGAGTGGCTGCTCATGACTTGATTAACTTTATGCCAAGTGTGCTGTACGGTAGATCGATTGTTACAGTTATTGGATGTAGCAGATGTGCTCTGTTTTTTAGCATGACAGTCCCTCCTGTGCTGAGCTTCGATCCACTCTACTTCTTTATGGGTTGACATAAATGTTGTAGGTGCCTTGCCATGCGAGTTCCTGCCAAATGTTCTGATTTGGACATTGCTGATGCAGCTGGTTCGATAGATTGATCTGTAATGATCGATCTTTGTGCTGGCATGCCGCCACCGGGAAATCCCCTGTCCTAGTCGTCCTGTCATTCCATTGCTGTGGTAATGATTACTACTGATGCTGATAATCTCCCCATTCCGGTGCCTGATCCTGGAGCCGTCACCCCTTAGGATGAGTCGGCTTGGATAGAGTCCTTCTCTGCCAGCTGTGAACATGTTACCTTGAGGATTGGGCAGGTCACGTCCTGCCAACAGCTGTTCGTGATGAGGTGTAGTGTGTCAGCACCGTGGTTTGCCAAGAAGTCAGCCAAACCATTTGCCTTTCTTCTGACTGATTGGAAGACAATGCCTCTCAAATCTGCTAACAATTCCGCTATACTCTCAGTGGCCTTAGCCAGTCTCCAATGTTTGGTTACTTTACTGGTGTGTGTTCCTTCTTGAAGGTGTTTTGCCGCAGAGATTGCCAAAGAAGAGTCCCCCTCCACTATGATATTTCCTTGTCTGAAGGATCTGAGAATCTTTAGGCCTTGCTCCAGCGCAGCGAATTCTGCTTCATTGTTCGTGAATTCCCCCAACGACCTGCAATAAATGTGGACAATATCTCCCTTATGATTTCTGATGGCGCCTCCGATTCCTGCTATACCTGGGTTACCCCTCGAAGCTCCATCAAAATTCAATTTGAGGCAGTCTTCTGGTGGCTGTTGCCATCTGTGAAGTTGTGAAGAGGGATGAGCTCTGTTTCCCCCGGAAGGTAGAATGCTGGAGGCTTCCAGTTGAAATTTCTTTAAAATGCATAAGTCCTGTCCCATAGGTTTATCATTTGAATCAATTTTGCATTTTGCCTGTACCAGCTGTTTGATATTGATAATTATGGATTCTTTTGCACATTCAATGTTACGGATCTCTTCTGTGAAGATTCGTCGATTCCTCTCTTTCCATATTGTCCATGTTATGAATCCCGGGGTGCATTTCCATATGCTGTCCACTCTGTTAATCCTAGAGAAATTCCTTCTCCAGTTGGTTATAGAACCCTGAATGGAGTCCCTGTTCCGATCTGAATCTTCCAGTATTGCTTCCATCCATAGCCAAAGCTGGGATGCCCACTCACAGGAGTTGAAAAAGTGATTCATCGTTTCCTCCTCCTGAAGGCACATACAGCATCTCGAAGGTCCCTGAAATCCTTTTCTCAGAAGGTTCTCCCAAGTTAGAGTTTTCTTCTGCATAAGAAGCCATAGAAAAGTTCTTATTTTCAGCCATTGAAAATTGTCCCAGACTTTGTCGGCCCAGGGCACAGTGTCGGGCTGTTCTTCTCTTTCTATGATGCTCCTTGCTTCTTTAAGCGAGAACTCCCCATTACCTTTCGGTCCCCATCTGAGCTTGTCATTTTCAGCAGCTATTCTAATCTTTCTTTTGAGGATTTGTTGGTTTAAAACTTGGATGGCATGTTGTGGTACTTCGTTGTGGGCTGGGTTAAAAACTTTCCACTCTCTCCACTCCGAGTCTTCACTCGATGGGTTCCAATAATGGTTGACTCTGATATGGCCCTTAGTTTGGTTAATTAGCTTTAAAGGTTGGAGGATAGGGGTGTCTAATTTCGGGGATTACTGCCAGGAATCCTCCCAGAAGAGAGCTTGAGTTCCATTCCTGATTTCCCAGAAGCTGTGATCTTGGACAATGCTTCTGTTGGCTTGAGCATGATTCCATATAGGAGATCCATTGGGGGTTTCTTGCATTCTTATAAGATCAAGATTGCAACCAATCGGCCTGTACTTTTCCTTCCAAAGAGTGGCCCATGGAAGGGTAGTGTTTGAGATCCACTTCCACCAAATTTTCGCTCCGCAAACTCTGTTAACCACTAAGGGATCAACCAGGTTCAGGCCTCCCCTGTTCTTTGGTCTACACAGTTTCTTCCAGGCCACCAACAACCACTGCCTCTTCTCACTATTTCCACTCCATAGGAAAGAACGCTGGATACTTCTTATTTGATCTAAGATGCCTTTCAGAGCCAGTAGGATCGAAAGCATGTACTGGGGGATGGCCTGCAAGATCGCTTTCGTAAGAACTAATCTGCCTGCAAAATTCAGGGCCCTGTTTGTCCAATGTTTGCATCTCCTTTCCATGTTGGCCAGGACTTTCTCCCAATGAGCCTTTTGCTATGGTTTAAGGGTGAGGGGGGCTCCTAGATATCTGGAAGGTAAGGAGCCAATTCTAAACCCCAGTAGTCTGGAGAGATGAGATTGGACAGCGTGATGAGTGTTGAAGAAGAAAATGGTTGATTTGGAGAAGTTTATCTCCATACCCGAGCCTTTTCTAAAGAGATGGAGAATATCTTTGTATTCTATGGCTTCTTTCACTGCGGGGGTGCCGTGTAACATGGTATCATCCACAAATTGTTGATGCGTGGTTGCAGGACAGGATCTGATAGGCCATAAACCTTTGATTTGGCCATCTACTTTCCTCTTTGCAATTAGTCTGCTTAGGCCTTCCATTAAAATGACAAATAAAAAAGGGGATAAAGGGTCCCCTTGTCTTATGCCTCTTGATGGGCTGAAGGGCGCTAAAGGAGTCCCATTCACTAGAATAGAGTATCTAGGAGATTTAATAAGCGCTAAAATCCATTTGATCCATGGCTTGCTGAAACCAAAAGCTTCTAAAATTGCTTCCAGGTAAGTCCAACTTACCTTTTCATAAGCTTTGGACAGGTCTAACTGCATTAGCATTCCAGCTTCTTTCCTTGAATGAAGAGAGTGAATCATCTCCTGGGCTAGCAAAATGTTGTCTAGAATATGCCTTCCTTCCATGTAGCCTGACTGTTCTTGCGATATGATGCCCGGGAGGATCATCTTCAACCTGTTGGCAATTACTTTTGATATGATCTTGTATATGACATTGTAGAGGGCTATTGGTCTAAACTTTTCTGGAGTGTTGGCCTCCTCTACTTTGGGAACAAGAGCAATGAAGGTTGAGTTGAGAGATTTAAGGATAGTTTTAGATCTTCTTGAGTCTTCCACAATCTCCCAAATGTCGTGCTTGACAATTTTCCAGCAGGCTTTGTAGAAATTGATGGTGAATCCATCCGGCCCCGGCGCTTTGTCACTAGGCATGTTCCTGACTGCTTCCTCGACCTCTTCCATAGTGATAGTTTTTCTTAGGGCCCAGTTCTACTCCTCTGTAATTGAGTTGGGAATGGCATTGGTTATTTCTTGAATGGCTGCCTCCCTGTTGATCCCCGATTCTTGCGCTATGCGGCTAAAGTGATTCGAAAGTAAAGCCGATATATCACTATGATTTCTGAGGATTTCACCTTCACTATTCTTCAGTTCCAGGATTTTATTGGCACTTCTGTAATCCATAGCCGATCTATGGAAGAATTTAGTATTTTGCTCACCTTCCTTTAGCCACAGAATTCGAGATTTTTGCTTCCATAAGGACTCTTCCTGCTTACATCTATTGTGCCATTGTTGAGTGAGCTCTTTCTCTTGTGCGCAAGTTTCCTCATCTTTGCAGCCTGCCACCCCATCCTTATGAATTTGTTCCAGTTTTTGTTCAATGGTTGCTTTTTCCTGAAATATATTTCCAAAAACTGTTTTGTTCCGGTCCTTTAATTTCAATTTGATGTTTTTTAGTTTTTTTTGCAGATTGAACATTTTGGATCCTTCTTCATCTAAAGGTTCTGACCACCACTTTTCCACCATGGTGAGGAAGTTAGGGTGTTCGATCCAAAACTTTTCGAATCTAAAGGGTTTGTTCCTGGGGGTTCCTGGAATCTCGACCATGAGAGAGAACGGCCAGTGGTTCGATCCTCCACTAGGAAGTATGTTTGACTCTACGACCTTTCCATCTAATAATAAGTTCTCCGAAACTAGAAAGTGGTCCAGTCTTGAAGAAATCAGCCTTTCACCCCCCCTTCGGTTGTTCCAGGGGAACTTACCATGTTTGGGGTAAACATCCACTAATCTAGCGTTATCAATAAAGTCTTTGAAATGCTCTCCATCCCTATTAAGCTTCCGGAGCCCTCCTTTTTTCTCCAGGAGGGAGGTGATCATGTTGAAGTCCCCTCCCAGGATGAAGTTTGCATTAGGGTGTCTTTCCATGAATTTGTTTAAGGATTCTAGGAAGACAAGTTTATCTTCTAACCTCTGAGGACTGTAGATATTGATGCAAAGGAAAGAGGAAGAGTTACCTGTAGGTTGCACCTCCATGGCCAAGTAGTTCTTGCTGGCTTCAGCTGTGACGACCTGATATCTCCTGGTATCCCAAAAGGTTGCTAAGCCTCCTTCGCGCCCTTTGCTTTCTATCTCTAGGACTTCAAAGTATCTTCCTAATTTGACTCGTAGCTTTTCTATGAGACCTTTATTGCACTTTGTTTCTTGTAAAAACAGCATATCTGGATTATTTTTTTCCATCTGCCTCTTTAGTAGCCTTTGTTTATCTTGGCTATTCATCCCTCTTGCGTTCCAAGACACAATCTTCATAATTAACTAATTTTTAGGAAGGACAGATACTCACTTAACTGCTTTATCTGACCTGCATTGATCAAGATCTCTCCAAGCTCCTGCAGGTGTTCTCCATTTGATTTGCGGCCTCTGCGGCATTTGTGTACTGAACCAGAGATTTTGCCTAGTGATGCTTTGTGTTGAAGGTTACCTCCTTTGATGATGCCTAGTTTGTACTTCTGTTTCTCTATGATTGCCTTCTGTCGTGCTATGAAGAGGTCCTTGACCTTCCTTATCTCTTCCTCCGGTACTGCTTCAATCCTGTTGGCTTTCCATCTGTCTACAAGTGCTGTTAGGTCTAGACCTTCCATTGCTAGTGTATCCTCTAGCTCCTGATCCTCACTTCCCGCTTCACTGGTTAACATCTCTGTTTCGTCGTCCGACTCCTCTGTTCTATCCTGCATGTGGACTTCATCACTGGGATTTCCTGTCTCTTTACCTTCCACTAGGGGTTGTTCCTGTCCTTCTTGCTCTGCCTCCTTATCAGCGGTGTTCTTTTTTTCCTCCGAGTCAGTCTCCAGGTCCAGGTACTCAAAAGGATTACTTAAGAGGTTTTTCCTTGTGTCTCCTCTGTTATTCCTTCTTCTGTTGGCCCTCTGCCTGTACTTTGGTTTGATATAGTTGTTTTTGTCTTTGTTGTTCTGGGTTTTGTCTTCTTCTGCCTCTTTTCTGTTCAAAGGACAGTCCCTTATCAGATGTCCATGCTCATGACATTTCTGACACCTGAAGTGTATTTGTTCATAATCTAACGCTTGAAAATACTCTTCATCCTTGTACTCCAGCCATACCCCTTCGTGAAGTGCTCCTGATACATCCATCTCGACATAGATTCTTGCATATAAAGTATATCTTTTCTGCAAGGTTGCCTCCGAAGCTTTGACAAATGTTCCTAGCTTATCGCCTATTTGCTTTAAAGCATTCAACCCCCAGTAGTCTATCGGGAGAGAGAAGAGTCTTATCCAGACTGGGACTTGAGTGAAAGATTCCTTTTCCGGGATGAAGTTCGGCTTCCAGGGTCTCATGTATAAGCCTACTGAAGCTAGGAAATACGGGCCACCCTCGAAAACATTGTCTTTATCTTCAAGACTAGTAAAGACAACAATGAAGAACCCTCTTGCCCCTAGATGTAACTGCACATCTCCTTTTGGTTTCCACAGCTGTCTTATCCATTGGCAAAAAGTCCTCTCAGTTGGCCAAATTCCCATAAATTTGCAAATGATGGCATGTTCAGCCATGTGCTCCCTATAGGTCTGGATTTCCGGGTCAGAAATTGTCACCCGTAGACTGTCTGTTTTCTTTGGCTTACAAGCACTGCTAGTTACCTGGTTTCTGTTGGGGAGCGCACTGGACTCCCCCTCCTTCTCCGGTTGATTCTTACTTTTGTCTTTTTGCATTTTGTCTGCTTGCGGTTCAGCTTCCTCCGTTCCTGAGGGCTGATACTTTGCAGTGGGTTTGTCTTGATTGCTTCCCCTATTCTGCTCCTCTGTGTTCCTGACTTCTGCAGAAAAAATAGTCTTGTCAGACATCATTGGTGTCTTCTCCTTTTTGTCTCTGCTGTTCAGCAATGAGCTATTCTGACCCTCAATTCTGACTCCTTCCTTCATGTTCTGATGTCGTTTCTGCAAGATAACCTGCTTGAAAGTAGGGGTCCCACTGGACCCCTCTGCGCCCATCCAGTCCGACAGCAGACACCCCTTTCGAAACAGTGCTGCCAATTGAGATTTGTGGTTCTCCAGGCCTGTAACAGACGCTGCCAAGGTGGAACCCTAGTTCATCTCCTAAACCCTAACAAGTTACTCATTATTCATTCGAGTAAAGTAATAATATAGCCCTCACTCACACTCGACTCCTTGAGCTATTTGTATATTTTTTTTTAAAGGAGAAGAAAAAAGGAAAGACAGATACAAAATCCTACCCTCTATGTTATACCCTCGCACAATTTCCCATCCAGTTCCTTGTAAGAATTCTTTCACCCTCCTTTTATAATATAACAGAAAAGAGGAAAAATAAGAATAACCTTATAAAATTACCAATAAGTATCAATTCTAGGGATTGCCTCGCACCTAAAGTACTTCTGGTTGAAATGTCGTTTTTTGGCAGTCTCCCAAAAGAACGGTGTTTGGAATTCCTTGGATAGAATATAGTTTTTTAACAGTCATCCGAAACTGGGTCTGTCGTCTGTCAAACCGCCCGACCATGAGATTCGTCCTTCAGGACCAGAATCTCCCCCCTTGCTTCTTGTTAGACCTCATTCTTTTGCAAGTTACTCATACAACGAGTAGGGCTATCTAGTCATCACCACACTTAGCCACCTCCTTTCTCCTTGGAGTCTTTTCTTTCTCCTGCCTGTCCCTAAAGCCCAGAATTTTTTCCTCCCTTCTCCCTTTTTCTAGAAACCCTCCAGTTCGGGAAGGTAGTTAGGGTTGCTTCCCCAGCACCCATTTTTCCCACCTCAAGAGGACAACTTCCTCCTTGAGGATTTACCTTCTTTCAGGAAACATTTTTTTTTTACATTTCACAATCACCCAAAATTATCAACCAAAATTATATTCAACTTTTAATAAAATGCAAATAAGAAGTTCAGTTTGTTTCTACCACAGTAAATCAAATATTTACATTGTTTTCCGGGGCATTACAGATAAAGCATTTAATGTTGATGTTTCCTTATCCGCATTGGCTTTTGGAAAACCTAAATTCAAGGCATTTGGATTTCTTTTCTGGCCTCTAAAGCGATTACGAGGCAAACGAGCCCCTGCCCTCGCCAGACATCTGGTTAAGACCACAATCTCATGATGTACTGTCATAACCCCATTTCTCAAGAATAAATTTTATACATATATATATAGTCATAAGGTTTTACATACCCGGGATTACCCTTTGGAATTATATATACAATTTCCTATGATTCATTTACCTTATGTCACTTTATGCACGTCAATTGTCATACGTGTATGGTTTAACGGATTGGTGTACTGCTTTTTAACTTTAATAAAAATATCTGTAATATGGTTTGGACGTATGTTAACCATGCAGCAATGGTTCTAGGGGTAACTTTACGTTTTTCCTTTAGCCATCATGTGGCACCCCTTATCCATTACTATGAGAATTATCTCCTGCTCTGCTTCATACTGTACGAGGCTGGCATGCTGTCCAGTTTTTTCGTCTTGCATCAACGGTGGAGGGCACACTTCGTAATACAACGGTGGCAGATCATCTCCGTGGGCTGCTACCTAAACTAACGCTTGCCTTGGGTAATGGTACCATTTTTTTGGGAGCTTTCTCTGTGGCTTTGCTCTGGTTCATTCCATGTGTTCCGTCTCGGAGAGCCTAGCTCACAGACCCTATTCAAATGTTGGAGGATTCCTTTCCACACCCTTCAGGTAGATAATCGCACAATGTCTTGTTCCTTCTGTAACCTTTTGGCTATGCATTCTTTTCGATTTACTGATAAACTTCTCAATTATGCTCATGCATCATGCGTCTGTAGGGTTATTCATGAATCATGCATCTACAAGGTTATTCGGCACTGGGGTCCTCCTACAGCACTGGAACGAGTGTTGTTCATTCGTTGGCCAGAGTTTTCTTTAGTGGTAAGTGTCTTGGCAAGCACGAGGATAAATTCCTTGAGTTTTTGTTTTACTGCGGTTTGCATTACTTCTATTGTTGTCTAACATGTGCTACTCGAGTTGCTCCTTGTACATATTAGGCACCCATTCCTCACACGGCCTAAAGACTAAGGAAAACCCCACCCCCGTTTTGTTCCAAGTTCCAGGTATGGGGAATCCTATGGGCTGCGGCTATGTCTATTTTTCTTTAGAGTTTTTCTTGTGTTTAGAGGAGGGTAACCCTCTAGGTCACCTTTATTTTTGATTGAACCAGGGTGGGGAGGGTTATTCGTCCCCTCCAAGCTCCAATTACCATGGAGATTACAAATGTAATTTTAGACTCTTGAATTTGGATGTCTGACTCCAATTCTTCTGCTCGGACAATTGTAACTGTATATATATTTTAACGCACACCTGTGCTTATTTTGATCATGGCAGATTAGGCTCCTTGTTTACTGGACTATAATTTATTGTCACGGTATACTGCTTTTAACGACAGAATACTTTTTCCTCCTTTGTGCTTGTTTAAAGGTTACCACACCGCAGCCTTTTTGTATAGGAATTTGTACTCGTTTTTGTTTTATGAGTTCATAGTATTCCACAGCTTTTATCTATGTCACGTTTTTTGTTTGGTTTAGCTACACATTCCTATACAGTTTATATGATGTTTTATGTAATTGACTAAAGAGGGTCTTATCCCCTAAGCTTACAACGTCCCTTGTTGAGAGGGTACGAACCCTGCCCCACAATTACAATGTTCTTTTGAATTAATTCGTGATTGCTTCTAGGTTATTAATACTTGTATGCTTGAAAGAGTTAAAACACGGAAAAGATAATAACCCTACCAACCTGTTGTTCCATTCTATTCCAAACCCAATTTTCCCTTTTGGTTGTTCCATTTGGCTTAGATACTGTCCACAGAGCGGGTCTCCAACTGTGCCACTCCGCTTTCTAGCCTTCCTTATTACAAAGGAAACTCTCTACCGCATCTTAACATAACCTGCAATAATCTCTGCCTTAGATTAGGTGCGATACAGTTTGTGGCAAGCAGACGTTGTTTTATTTTATTTTTTTCTAATTATATACACCTATGTCTCTTAAAGAAAGGGGCTCGCCCCAAAGGTTGCAAGCCATTATTAAGTAATGCTAGTCTTGAGTTTATTCCATTCACTCGTCTAATTTCGAGTCTGCCTAAGAATTTATTTGTTTCCTTCTTATTTACTAATTAGGATTTTGTTTGTTGCAGTATTCATGGGCAATGTGAAGTTATCATGTTTGATGTTACTGAACGATTGACTTACAAGAATGTCCCAACGTGGCACAGAGATCTTTGCAGGTATCTCTTTTACAGAGGGGTTGGATCTCTAAGTAGAAATGAAGGTTCTTTAATTGTGTGGTGGCACAACTACCTGAACCGATTAGCTAAATATCTTTGTGAATTTCAGGGTGTGTGAGAACATTCCTATTGTTCTTTGTGGAAACAAGGTTGATGTGAAGAATAGGCAAGTGAAAGCTAAGCAAGTTACTTTTCATAGAAAGAAGAATGTTGAGAACTATGAGATATTTGGAAAACGTAACTACAACTTTGAGAAACCATTCCTGTACTTGGCACAAAAGCTCTCAGGGTGAGCCTTTAATCTAGTTTCTGATGCTCCCTAATATGAATGTTATATTAAAAAATTTGCATTGATTCTATAATGGGTTATTTTTATAGGGATCCAAACCTTCATTTTGTGGAGTCACCTACTCTTGCTCCTCCTGAGGTTCAGATAGACCTTGCAACCCAGCAGCAGTAAGCAGAATGCTATTTTCTTATTATTTTTTGTTAACTTTCATTGAAATAATTTGTTCCATTTCTAAAAGATTGAAACTTTGGCTTACAATCTTCCATGATGTCAGGTACGAGGCAGAAGTTGTAACAACTGTGGCCCAACCCCTTCCAGATTACAATGATGATGCTTTTGAATAGCTTTGTTAAGATGCCTTTGCATATTTAGGGATTGGTAGATTCAATTAGTTTTGTATCATTGGAGTTTGCTCTTGAGTTCCAACATTTAATTCTGATTTGTATTTGGGGCTTAGAATAGCATTATCGCATCTCTCTATATGTGATTTGGGTACTGTGCAGATGTTTTCATCGGTGGAGGTTGCTAAGCTATCTTAGTTCAACTCCATTACAGAGTTGTTTTATATGCTAAGACAAATTTTTCGTTATATACTGTTGCACATTTTGCACAAGAACTTTTTTTACTCTTCAAATATTTGAAGAATGTTCAAGTGCCTTTCGTGGTGTACTTTTGGGGGAAATTCTAGTTGTGATGATTGTTGCTTGTAATATATTATGCCTTGTTAAAACATTCTGTGAAAATTCTAGCTATGTGTGAGGATTTATTTTAACTCTGAAATTGGTTTACATAGTTGATAATTGTGGCTATCAAGCCTACCTAGGTATTCTTGTGGGTATGTTGTCTGTCGAACACATAAAGGTATCGCCATTTCATTAATTGGGCTCTCGATTTATTTTTGCATAAAGATTCGCATTATCTAAATCTAAAGTCGTTTCCATTCAACAGTCTACAGATTCTTCTTTAACTATAGTAAAACTGGGAGATGGAACGCTTATCAAAGCTAAGGAAGCATATTAAATCCAAACTTCTAACTCCCATTTGAAGTAGATATTAAAGCATTATAAGATGGCACGTTGTTGAAAAGTTGACAGTAATTAAATATGCTGGCTGGACATTGCATTTATATATGGGTGGCCATGTTAAGCTCACGTGGTCTTGGAGGAAAGCATTTTCTGCTCTATATTAAAGCTGGCTTGATTTAGATCTTATAGGAGTGTTCTGACATCAATTTCCAGTCCTCACTTTTATATATTTATCACTTATATTCATGCCAATTCTGGGTAACTTTGGCTTTGAAGGAAATAGTTCTATGTCGTTTTATTGCTTAAGCATCACATTTTATCTGTTGTTGGTTTGACATGTTTAATGCTCAAGCAATATTTTCTAAAGTGTTGCTTGTCTTCATGTCTATTGGAATAAAACCATGTCAGGCATGGAACGCTGCATTGTGATGTTGGTAATTATTGGTGTGGAAATGTGAATGCTAGACTGAGCGCTCCACACACACAGCTTGTTATTATTTAATTGGCAGAGTAAACCTACAGATTTACAAGGGTGTCAGGTTTTGTTGGAACACAAAGTATTGGGCGTAAATTTAGTAATGAATTGAATCCCCCCTTGCTAAACAAAGGTAATATTAATAACCCATATGCGCTGGTTTCTATGAGACAGCAATTTCTGTGGTGGTTTCTCTCATACACGAATATTATTTGTGAACTTTGAATGTGAAACTACTTTGAAAGAACATTCAAAATGATTTTATTTATTTTCTTTTAAATAATTTTTTATATTGTCTCTAGAGAGACAAATGAAATTGTATCTAGAGAGACAAATCAAATTGTCTCTTAATAGACAATAATTCTTGTCTTTATAGAGACAATAATAATATGTGTTCTATATTGTCTTTATAGAGACAAATTTTTGAGACATTATATTTTGAGACACCCGCTTAGAGACAATATTTAAGACAATACACAAGTTTATTTTTGTCTTAAGTTAAGACAATTGACTCAAATATTGTCTTAAAACCCCCCTACATGTAGTAGTGTACCCCTTTCCAATTTATGCCATCCAACGGAAGCCTCTAGTTAGAAGGAGTACATTAACTATGCCACAGCAAACTCTACACTAGGCGTTCCCAATTGTTGTCATGTTCTTCTTCTCTAATCGCTATCCCAAGCATCTTATCGTTCATGGTTGCAAGATTTCACTCAGAGTGAGTATCCAGAAGTGTCAAGAATAACAAATTGCAGAATCAAAAAGGAAAATTGAGGATGAAAATTACTTAGCTACGCATCTATTCACTCCCTCTTAAAACAGATGATTAAAATTTCAAGCAGAGATTCTGTTACATTTTTAAATGATCAATTTACAAACTATATTTCATTTAGAACTAAATTAAATTAAATTATATTAATTCAAAACTAAATTACATTATATTATATTAATTCAATGAATTAGATAAATTACAAAATTATTTAATCTTAATTATGAAAATTTAAATATATGAAATTCACATTGTACCATTCATGACTATACAAATTATAAAATATATATATTCTAAATTGAAGTTGTAGGGGAGAGATTCTTAATGTTGTGCAGGGACCAATAATTGACATAGTACTGGTCCCACCAAACCACCAGTAATTGAGACTTTTGAAACCAAAATTTAAACATAAATAAATAACATTATGTATAAATAAGTATTAATTTATGTCCAAAAATCACCCATACATTGATTGGGCCCACAACTATCCATAAATGGTATTTTACTACTTAATACTACAAAACATATTGACCCAAGTAGAAAACATCTAAAGCCATAAAGGCTTCCAAACTGGTCTATTACAGAAGTACAAAACAACAGTCACTTCAACCCCCACTCATCAGAACTGCAACTTTGCATCCCAAATAAATATGCCTACCTGCACATAACAAAAGGGAATGTATGTCAGCCATAACCGTTGTGTTGTTCAACAGCTAAACACCCTATGTTCAATAAATGACACCCAACACAATAACATTTAAACCCAATTTGTTCAATAAATGACACCCAGACCCAATAACTACAATAAATGACACTCAACTCACTCTATTTCTCATTAAAACAGATCAAAGCACATGGATCAACAAATAACCAATTCCCAACCATTAGATCACATCAAATTAAATCCATAAAACACATTCAAAATGAAGCTATTGCAATCCATGTGCATCCATGTCCACCAATTAAATTGAAGTCCCCAAAACTATAAAAGAAGTCCACCCACTATTGAAGTTGCATCTTATGCTTCCAAACTATTCATCAAACTTGAAGACAACATCACAAAACAGTGGCCAATATATCCAAGTTAGTTATATGAATTACAACTCATTCTTCTTACAGTTCTGTTTTGATTGTTTTCATTTATCATATTTCTTACATGGTCTGTCTGGCCATAACTGCTAGAGGGATACCTAGATGGTTTCACAAACAGCCATTGAAAGTCGTTGTTCTTATAGTTATGTCCATAGGGTTACAGTTAACCTTTTTTATACAGTTACAGTTACCCTTTTTTATATAGTTACAGTTAACCCTTTTTATACAGAGTTTATACAGTTACAGTTAACCTTTTTTATACAGAGTTTATGTATGTGTTCTAGCTTATTATGGCTACACTTATTCGATCATGAGCTTCATAGTGATTACGGCTTACATATCACAGAGGTTACGTATGTCATGTTAGTACTGCAGTCACAACTTGTTTAGCTTACAGGAATTGAACCTATTGAATACAGTCATATCCATCTAATCAACGTCACAGCTTGTTTAGCTTACAGGAATTGAACCTTAGCTTACAGGAATTGAACCTATTGAACACAGTCATATCCATCTAATCAACGTCACAACTTGTTTAGCTTACAGGAATTGAACCTTAGCTTACAGGAATTGAATCTATTGAATACAATCGTATCCATCTAATCAACCAACTTGGTCATAGCTCTGATTACATATTATGCTTAAAACGTGTTGTTTTTTGTATGTTAAATATGGATATGATTACCTTATGAACTATGATGAAACGATACAAGCTCTGATCATAACCTAAGCTGAGTAACTGTCTAGTGATACTAATGAAGCTTGCGACTAGTGATAAGGAACATGTATTACTAAGGGTCTGTGCTTCTTACATGTTATGATAGTGTTAATTAGGGATATACCTATTCAGATTACTTATAAGTTAGAACAGGTATACTAGTATGATTACGGTCAGAGTACTGGAACTGATGAAACTCGTGTATCTTACTCAATACATGATCTAGTATGAAGCTAAGTTGTATAAGCTATATAACATAATACATTGAACAAAGGTATGTATCATATTCAATGGATCTCATTCATCTAATCACTAGTAAGCTATATACACTAAAAAATCTCGTATTAGTATTTCAACATGGTTTCAGTTCACCCTTATCTATGAGTGAGCTAGAACAAAGCTCTGTATAATTACATATGTTATATCTATATTAAAGCTGAATCCAGTCTATTAGGGGGATAACAACCTGTGATACACATACTTTATCATATCTATACATGTATTTCTTAGGTTAGTACTTATAGATCAACCTTTAGATGATGTTACTTATAAAATATTTGTGCTATTACTTATGCCGAGTGTAATGAGAATGATACAAGCAAGTGATTAGGTAAACAAGCATGGTTAGTACCCTCTTATTACCTGTACTCCCTAATCTTTAACAGATATAAGGAGAATGACGTAATTCATACATGTTTACATACCTCATTGGTTTAGATGTATAAAGTTGTTGAAAGTAAATGGAAAAAAGCTATTGAAAGTAAATGGAAAATGATATTTGAAAAAACTATCATAGAATCTACTTGAATGCATATAAAAGTTGCAAAATTGATGAACTATGGATTTACTTGGAATGACATTTGCAAAATTTTTACACTGCCCTATGAAAGTGAAACATTTACTCTCATTATGAAAACAGTAACATACATGTTGATAATTTCCTGTAATAGAGGAAAAGTATTTTTGCATAAGTAATAAATAATAATTTGAAATATATTCTAATGTCTAAATGCATGCAATAATTTTACAGGTTGGTGCATATATGGCAAAGGAATTTACTCTGTTCATACAAGGAGAAGTGGCAGGAGAGTGACAAGGGGTGCGCAGCTGCGATGCACATTGTCTGATCATGACAGGGCAGCTGATCTCAATGCCGCCAATGCACCAGGGAACATTGTTGAAGATGACCATGTGACAGTCGTCGATGTTAACACACTGTCAGCCATAGAACCACCATCAACAACAGTCCAAGGGGCAAGCTCAACTAAAAATATCAGTGCTATAAGAGGATGGACAAAAGAACAAATGTTAGTTGCAACTGACGACATAGAGTTTAATGGATACTCAGTTCGGGCATCTGCAAAAAAACATGGTATTCCTCCCTCGTCAATACATTATTGGATAAATGGATTGACTCATACAAAACGTAGAGGGCCTCTTACAATTATGACTGAGGAGGAGGAGGCCGAGGTGGTTGAGTGGTGTAAAGAGATGGCCCAACTGGGACATGGGCTAGAGTTGATACAACTCAAATCAACAGTTGCTCAAATCTGTCAAGGGAGGCCAAACCCATTCAAATATGGGTTTCCTGATAAATCATGGTGGTTTGGGTTTAAAAAAAGGCATCCAAAACTTGTATTGCATATTGCTGAGGGCCTTGACAGAGACAGAGCATTAAATTTGCGCCCCACAGTTGTGAAAAAGTTCTATGAAACACTTTCTAGTGCTTATGATAAACATTCTTATGGAGCAGACCATATATGGAACTATGATGAAACAGGTTTACATGCAGGGAGGAATTGTGGCATGCAGGTAATTGCCAAGAGAGGGAGCCAAAATGTGCCAAAGATTTTGACCAAGAGCAGGGAGTGGATAACTATTTTATGTTGTGTTAATGCAATTGGTACTTCAATCCCAGGATTTTATCTATTCAAAGGTAAAAATCAATTGAAAAACTATATACAGAACTGTGAACCAGGTGCATGCATGGCTGCACATCCCCATGCATGGATGACTAAAGAACTGTTTCTAAGTTGGCTTTTTCACTTTGATGCATCGGTACCAGGTGGCGTATCACTTAATAACAGACACCTCTTGATATTAGATGGCCATGGGAGCCACATGGCTGTATAAACAATTTAGGTAGCAAACAATTTAGGCATCAACCTGTTAACATTTCCCGCTCATACCACTCATAGGCTGCATCCCCTTGATGTTAGTGTGTTTGGCCCTTTCAAGAACTATTTCAGGTCAGAGCGTGCTGCATGGATGGCAAAGAATCCAGGGGTTGAGGTGAAAAGGTTTGAGCTAGCAGAGCTTGCAAGTAAAGCTTTTAAAAGGGCTTTGACACCATCAAATATCAAGGCTAGCTTTAGGAGGACAGGAATCTTGCCACTAAACTATGATGCTCTTATGCATGATACTGGTTGTACTCAAGTGTTTCATGTGGATGGTCAGGAAGAAGGGAATGTCCAAACAGGTGTTGAAGTGCAAGAAGTAGATGACCAAGATGATGTTGTTGCAGCTGGTAATATGATTTCCCTGTCTCAAGGACACTTATATGCTGAAGATGATGAAACTGTATGTGAAACACAATATAACAATGAACAAATTCCTAGTAACATGGAGATTGTTCCACCAACTCAAGAACATGAAATTCTTGTTGCTGATATTGCTAATGATATTGTTGAACATGCAGTTGACAATGACCAATTGACATTGCCAGTCCAAGTAACCCCACCTTCATGGCTAGCAGAAGCAATGATCAATATGAATGCACATACTATCTCAGCAACCAATGAAGAAAGCATGAACATGTCCTCACAACCAGCAAAATTGAACAGTGAAATTGTTCATTTTTTTGTGGACAATAGATCAATGGAAGAAGATAAAGGACATAATGAGGCATCAAATGAAGATAATGATATGGTTCAATCAGTTCCAACAGATACTGAAAGGGAAGTACCAAGCAATGACATGCAGGTGGGAGGGGTGGAGAAGACACTTGGACGGTTCCTAAAACTACCAGTAGAGAGAGTATCAATGAAAAAAAGCAAGGTGCACCAGCTAGTATTCGTCTAGGCCGAAGCTCACAGTTACTCACCTCGGAGGACTATATAAACCTGTTAGTTGAGTCAGAAAAAAAGAAATTTGAAATGCAAGAATTAAAACAGAAAAAGAAGGATATAGTCAAGGAGAAGAAGGCAGCAAGGATTGTTGCAGCACAACGTCGAGCAGGAGAAAGGATTGAAAGAGATAAAGCAAGGCAAGTTAAGGACCCACAAAAGCAAATGGCAAGACAGGAAAAGGAAAAGCGAAAGGCACAACAAATGCTTGAAAAGGAACAAGGGATGATCAACGATACAAGAATAGCTGATGAAACCAGGATTATTTCAAACTCATTAGACTCCATTGCAGATAATACACCATTATTCCAAGATCTCATAAACATTCAAGTGCCCCACTATCAAACTGAGGGTTTACCTACTTGCCTTGTTCCTACCAGAGCTGGTGTTAATTCTCTATATGCTCATTACACACCTCCACTTAATGCAGGGGTCAGTAGTGCAAATGTGAGGTATGGGTACTCAGTACCTCCATGGTTGGAAGCTACAAATTGGAATCAATCATATGGCATCAATCAACCATTTCCTAATCATCCCTTGACTGGTAGTCCAAACTACCTGGCTCGAGAAGGTAACTCAAGGAGTTTTGGCACTCAAGATTCTCAGGGCCATAAAGAATAGTGGTGTCATATGTTTTTGGTTCTAACCACATTATGATGTGGATTTTAAATGGATTGTATCTCTTTCTTGGCATAGAAACATTTTGGCTTACAACAGTAGATTGTATCTCTTTCTTGTCACGGAAATATTTTGGCTTACAACACTAGATTGTATCTTTTTCTTGTCCCAAGAAACATTTTGGCTTACAACCTAGTAGCGATTTCTTGTGGCAACCTAACTGTGTGTTGATAATAAATTTTCAATGGAATATGTCTTTCTTTACAATATTAATTATGATAAAACTATTTCTATAAGTTATTCTGTGCGCCCTCCGCGCCACGTCAGAAAACCACGCACCAAAGCACATGTAGCCGGTATGACACCTGTCCACCGTGGAGCTCATGTGTTGGCCATCATATCATCCCATAAAACTTTGTGTTCACCCCATTTCACAGGTTTGTTTGGGGTCATTGCTGCAATGTTTGGGAATTCAATAATAACATTTCAAGTTGCATATGAAAAAGGCTAAATATAGAAATCAAATGACCAGACAGTCTTATTATGATTGAGAGCACTCATTATCAAGTTGAGTATGAAAAAGGCTAAATACAGAAATCAATGATGAGGAAATCTACCTCATAATAAGTTTTATTAAATGTGAAGAAGCCACTACTAATTTTATTCATTGAGGGGACACTTGAGAAATTAAGAGCACTCATTATAAGTTGCATATGAAAAAGGCTAAATACATAAATCAAATGACCAGACAATCTTATTATGATTGAGAGCACTCATTATCAAGTTGAGTATGAAAAAGGCTAAATACATAAATCAATGAGGAGGCAATCTACCTCATAATAAGTTTTATTAAATGTGAAAAAGCGAATAATAATTTTATTCATTGAGGGGACACTTGAGAAATTGAGAGCACTCATTATCAAGTTGCTCTCATTATCAAGTTGAGTATGAAAAAGGCTAAATACAGAAATCAATGAGGAGGCAATCTACCTCATAATAAGTTTTATTAAATGTGAAAAAGCCACTAATAATTTTATTCATTGAGGGGACACTTGAGAAATTGAGAGCAATCATTATCAAGTTGCATATGAAAAAGGCTAAATACAAAAATCAAATGAGCAGACAATCTTATTATGATTGAGAGCACTCATTATCAAGTTGAGTATGAAAACGGCTAAATACATAAATCAATGAGGAGGCAATCTACCTCATAATAAGTTTTATTAAATGTGAAAAAGCCACTAATAATTTTATTCATTGAGGGGACACTTGAGAAATTTGGAGCACTCATTATCAAGTTGCATATGAAAAAGGTTAAATACAGAAATCAAATGACGAGACAGTCTTATTATGATTGAGAGAACTCATTATCAAGTTGCATATGAAAAAGGATAAATACAGAAATCAAATGACCAGACAGTCTTATCTCATAATAATATCAAGTTGCATATGAAAAATGCTAAATACAGAAATCAAATGACCAGATAGTCTTATCTCATAATAATTTTTTGAGAGCACTCATTATTAAGCAGAGTAGGAAAAAACCTATCATTTAATCATGTATATATAGAACTGTACATCAAGATAGCCAGGGCATGAAGCCCAACTATGGCAGCCCATCATCATAAACAAAATTTTCCTGTAAACCATAAACACCCTCAAAATTGAGGATGTATTGAGTAGTTATTCTGAGGAGAAAATTAGGATAATGCAGGAAAAGATCATTAAGATTATACATAGTTTTCTTTGCATGAATTCTACAGAAAACGATGATGGTGAGATTTTTCCAAAGGATGCCTTCGATCTCAACATTGAAGGCATCAAATTTGCAGCACTGTACAAAGCTCTAAACTCACTTATGGCTCCAATAAGTGGACCGTTATCTAAAGGAACATCATTCAACTTGATAACCTGATCATTAAGATTATACCTAGTTTTCTTTACATGAATTCTAAAGAAAAGGATGCCTTTGATCTCAACATTGAAGGCATCAAATTTGCAGCACTGTACAAAGATCTAAACTCACTTATGGCTCCAATAAGTGGACCGTTATCTAAAGGAGCATCATTCAACTTGATAGCTTGATCATTAAGATTATGCCTAGTTTTCTTTACATGAATTCTACAGAAAAAGATGATGGTGAGATTTTTCCAAAGGATCCCTTCGATCTCAACATTGAAGGCATCAAATTTGTAGCACTGTACAAAGCTCTAAACTCACTCTTGGCTCCAATAAGTGGACCATTATCTAATGGAACACCATTCAACTTGATAGCTCTATCATTAAGATTATACCTAGTTTTCTTTACATGAATTCTACAGAAAAAGATGATGGTGAGATTTTTCCAAAGGATGCCTTCGATCTTAACATTGAAGGCATCAAATTTGCAGCACTGTACAAAGCTCTAAACTAACTTAAGGCTCCAATAAGTGGACCGTTATCTAAAGGAACATCATTCAACTTGATAACGCATGCTTCAACCATAATGCTTACCAAGCAATTTCTACCCATTGTATTCTGTAATAGCTAGTCAGTGAACCCCAAGATGGGCTAGAAACAGAAACTACTTCAGATATTCACACAATGAGTAAACTATTATATCATATACTAATATACATTAGAACTTTGAAGTGAACAACTGAATCAGCGGGACCTAGGAATAAGTCATATTTGCTCATTTACAGAATCCACATCCTTAATTAAATTAAAATGAAAAGTCACTGATACGGTACGGTTTTATCGTTGGACCCCAAGAAGGGTTAGTTATTGAAATGCATTTTATGTATGAGAACATAATTCATTACCAAAAATATTTATTCTCTTATCTCTGTAACCATCAGTAACCGGTTTTGGAATCGACTGTAAAATGTGTGAACTCATTTTTTTCAGAGAAAAAAGCATCATAGATTATATTGAGACAATATAAAAAAAATCATAAGATACAAAAGGGTGGCATATCATAGCCATTGTCCGACACATCTCGAGAAAAGGCAAATGTCAGAGGTCTGAAAAGGCACCATGTACAGAAAGACAAATACATCAGCATGGAAACAAAAAGGACTGTGTATACAGGATATCCATATTGCAAAACATATACATCAGGTTCAGGAAAATAGTAAAAAGCACCAAAATTAATTACCAGGAGTAACAAATTCCAGAAACGAACAGGAATTCTCTTCCTCCATAGTTAAATAACTGCAATGGTAGACTTACACTGCCCCATACATATGGCCATTAAAGAATTTGTTATTTTGCACCACAACCAAAAAAAACCCAAATTTGCTTTAACTATAAATATACTCAAATTAGTCAATTGAGAGCAGCGTCAGCATGGAAACAAAAAGGACTGTGTATACAGGATATCCGTATTGCAAAACATATACATCAGGTTCAAGAAAATAGCAAAAAGCACCAAATCTAATAACCAGGAGTAACAAATTCCAGAAACGAATAGGACTTCTCTTCCTCCATAGTTAAATAACTGCAATGGTAGACTTATACTGCCCCATACATATGGCCATTAAAGAATTTGTTATTTTCAGCGGAACCAAAAAAACCCCAAATTTGCTTAAACTGTAAATATACTCAAATTAGTCAATTGAGAGTAGCGTCAGCATGGAAACAAAAAGGACTTTGTATACAAGATATCCATATTGCAAAACATATACATCAGGTTCAGGAAAATAGCAAAAAGCACCAAAATTAATAACCAGGAGTAACAAATTCCAGAAACAAACAAGACTTCTCTTCCTCCATAGTTAAATAACTGCAATGCTAGACTTATACTGCCCCATACATATGGCCATTAAAGAATTTGTTATTTTCAGTGCAACCAAAAAAACCACAAATTTGCTTAAACTATAAATATACTCAAATTAGTCAATTGAGAGCAGCGTCAGTATGGAAACAAAAAGGACTGTGTATACAGGATATCCATATTGCAAAACATATACATCAGGTTCAGGAAAATAGCAAAAAGCACCAAAATTAATAACCAGGAGTAACAAATTCCAGAAACGAACAGGACTTATCTTCCTCCATAGTTAAATAACTGCAATGTTAGACTTATACTGCCCCATACATATGGCCATTAAAGAATTTGTTACTTTCAGCACAACCAAAAAACCTCAAATTTGCTTAAACTGTAAATATACTCAAATTAGTCAATTGAGAGCAGCGACGGAGGGTTTCAAGGATTCATTTCAAATACAAAGAGTGAAGTTCCTGATGGAAGCTTTCACGGACGAGGTGAAGACAAGTTATGCAAGTCATTGGAGAGCAACGACAGAGGGTTTGTTTCGGGTCATTGATGCGATGTTCCATTTTCCCTTTGTCTTTCTGCTCAAGGCCGGTTGTGGGGCGAAGCCCTCTGCCAAGGATGGCACGGGATGGCCGAGGGCACGGGACAGCCGAGGATAGCAAGGGATGGCCTAGGATAATAGTGAAAACAAGAAAAATAACAGCGAGGGCACGGGACGGCTGAGGATGGCACGGGAAAACCTAGGATAACAGCGAAAACAACAAAAATAACAGCGAAAACAATGAAATTTCCAAAAAACCCTAAACCTTCAACAATAAACAGCATCAAAATATCACAAAAGCCCTAAACCCTCAAAAAAATCCTTAAAAAAATGCCATAAAATGCCATAGAAAGTTTACAAAATATCCAAATAGAGTTGCTTGTGTTGAAAAACACACAAAATGCTGGTAGGATAAAAATCCTACCGGATACATGGTCGCCGACCTTCCCCACCTTCCCCGGAGCTCGCCAAACCTTCTCCACACCTGCAACAACCTTTTCCACACCTGCAACGAGAAAAAAAAGCCATTAGGGAACCAAAAACCACAAAAACACCACCACAAAACAGCAAATTAACAGCAAATTTCCATTTTACCTCGAGCTCAGTAAAACATCGACCGACTCCTCCCCAAACAACAAAATCGCCGAATAAGACCACCACCAGAGAAATGCTAAACAACTAGCATTCCAGAACGAACAAGAAATCCAGGCGGAAAAGCACAAGAAAAACAGAAGCGTTGTGCTAACCACAAACCCTGAAACTCCAGCAAACGTTTGCACCAGCACTTGCATACCATGCGAAGCGCGCAGGTCCACAAACCCTGTCAACCGAACAAAGGCTTCAAACAACTCACGAATAAACGACGAAGCGCGTAGTTTCTTCGGCCGTCCCACGCCATCTTCGGCAGGGGGCTTCGCCCAACAACCGGCCTCGAACAGAAAGACAAAGAGAAAATGGAACATCGTAGCAATGACCCCAAACGAACCTGTGAAATGGCACGAACAGAAAGTTTTATGGGTTGATACGGTAGCCAACACATGGAGCTCCACGGTGGACAGGTGTCATACCGGCTCCATGTACCTTTACGCGTGGTTTTCTGACGTGGCGGGGAGGGCGCACATGTAATGGTGACCCTCCCCTAGTTACATAATAATAACTTAAAATTTATTTTTCACCGGTAAATGAACTATAGCTTTACGTATGCCATTTTAAATAAAAATATTTTTTATTTTAAAATCTTCTCCTTTCAAACATCGGAGAATTCAAGTTTTCTAATATAGTATCATTGTTTTAAATAAAATAAATTAAAACGTATTTAATCTTAATGGTTTAAAAAATGTTTAGATAGATCGCGTTTACATCGTATCATCCCAATCAGCGTCACTGTATAAAATATAAATTAAATTATCAAAACGTGAAAAAAAATGTTCATTTGCTGTTTTAAATACAAATTAATTTTTATTATAAATTATTTTCCATCCAGACTTAAGTTTTTTCAATATAATATGATTGTTAGGTTCCGAGTTAACATTATATATTCCTCAATATACTAATTCATATCAAGTTGTGTATATAGACGGTCATTGTAAATGTCAAAGAACTTTCAATATAATATGATTGTTAGGTTTCGAGTTAACATTATATTCCTCAATATACTAATTCATATCAAGTTGTGTATATTGACTGTCATTGTAAATGTCAAAGAAAGCACTAGCATTGGACAGCCATACTTTTTTCCGTTATTATTTAACGGTTCTCCATGAATTCAAAATTTGAATCGTTGTGAAAAAATTGAAAATCCTTATTGGAATTGGATATACCCACGTTAGTCGGTGACTCGGTGAAATAGGTAACCGTTGAGTTGAAGGAGTGTCTATTTTCCATTAATTTGAAATAGTAACCGTTGAGACAAAGGATTGTCCATCTCCATTGATTTGAAATAGGAAGGAGCGTCCATTCTCCATTAATTTGAAATAGTAACCGTTGAGATGAAGGATTGTCCATCTCGATTGATTTGAAATAGTAACCGTTGAGATGAAGAATTGTCCATCTTCCATTAATTATAATTGGCTTTTTTGTCTTTGCTTTTCATAAGCCTTCGTGAAGCCTGTGCTCTTTTTTCGCTTCGTTTTATTGTCTAATAATTGAGGGGGTGGAGGCGATGTGTGTGAAAGGTACAGAAAAATGGGTGATTATTGGATCTAAATCCATGGAAATTTTGATCCCCACTCATTATGAAGAGAGTAAAATATTTTTGTAACTGAGATTTTGGTATAAATATTGAAATTATTTTATGTTTCAACGCAACGATTCAAAGGTTTTCTTTTCATAGTCATGTAATGGATGATGGAAGGCAGTTTGAGGATGAAAATTGCTTCCTAAGCACCTATTACCTACTTTGAAAATGAAAATGAATGATTAAGATTTTACTTTACCGCTCTGTTACATTTTTTAATAATCAATTCACAAACAAAATTTCATTTAAAAACTAAAAAAATCATACTATGTTAATTAAAAGAATTAAAAAAATAGGTTTAATGTTAATTTGTCAGAAACAAACATTTAAATATAAAAAAAATTATATTATATTAATTAAATGAATCAATAAATATATTTAATCTTAATTTTTTAAAAATAAAATTTAAATATATCAAATTCACAATGTATCATTCATTAGCAAAAACTTAAATTATATATATTCTCAATTTAAATTGTAGTTTTATAATTAAAATCTACATTTTTCAACTAACTTACAACTAAATGAAACGCAGGTTTTACGATTTTCTATATTTATATTAATATAAAATCTTCACCATGGACACACAGATTAGAATTCAAGTTTTTTTTAATGTCATTGTATTTATTAATGGCAATAAACACCCATTGCGTTCCTTGAAAATAGGGTTAACATTAGCTAACCATAATTATACTAATCCGAAAGTGGAGAAATTTAGCCATCGCAAGTTGTGTAAATAGACCGATATTGTCCGCGTCAAAGCAACCAATATTGTTGCATAGCCAGCCTTTATGCGTTATTTTTAAAGGTACTGAAAAAATTAACGGTTATGCAAGGAATTCAACCCCTAAAATAGACTGTGAAATAGATAACCGTTGAGTTGAAGGGATCCATCCTCCATTCATTTGAAATAGTAACCATTGACATGAAGGATTGTCCATCCTGTATTAATTATAAATGGTTTTTGTTTTTTACAATCATATCTTTTTCTTTGTTGCGTTGACAAAATCCTTCTCTCCATCGGCTGGGCGTCGTCCTGTCTGAGAGCGCTATGTTTTTTTTTTATGTGTTTTATTCCGTATTAATGGAGATACGGAGGCAACGTGTTTCAAAAGTGCAGAAGAATTGGGCGGTTATTGGATCTAAATCCATGTATATTTTTATCCTTGAGAGCGATACTTTTTATTCTTCTTTTCAATTTCTGGTGGTTCATTAAATTTGTGTTTGTTAACTAAAGTATCCAAGAAAGTGAGATTTCGGTACAAATGTTAGAAATAATTTTATATCAAGTGATTAATTCCCAATGTAAGCGATAACTTATAACTTTAAATGGTATATCTATATGTGAACCATAAACTATAACCTCAAATGGTATATTTATTTGTTAAATATAGATCCATCCCGGAGTGCTCAAATAAACCTATGTTATATCTATATGTGAACCTATAACATTAAATTGTATATCTATTTGTTAATAGATCCATCCACGAAGTCTACATTGCACTAATGTAAGCTTCCAAAGAAAGATATTTTATTAATAATTCTTAAATCATAATATCATAATATATAATTTAAAATTAATTTTTTTATATATTTATGATTTATAAATAATGAATATTTATTTACTTTTCAAACTAATCAATCTTTTAAGAAGTAATTTATTATTTATTATTTTAGAAAGGAGTTGTCTATAATGCGACTTTTTGGAGATTCCTGTGACGGAATCCGGCGGAAGAAATGAGGTTAAATCTTGATTTTTAGCAGTTAAAATGGTTTTTTAACTGCATATTTGGATTCAGCGCCATGGAAAACCCCTGGGAGCCATTGATTGTGCAGAAACTAGCTATCAAACTTGGGATTCCAATGAATTGCTGCCCGATTTTGACCAGAAAAATCCACCGGAAAGGCTTTCAAAAAGTCGCGTTATAGACTACTGCTTTTAAAAATCAGTGTAGATTAAAACCAACTAGTCTAAATTTTGAAATTGATTATGATTAAATACAAATTCTCTCCATAAACTCTAATTTCATTAGTTTCTTCTTATGAGAATGCTTTTTCACGTAATTTCGAAGGAAAATATTTCCTTCGTAATGTTGTAGTTTATAGAAGTTTAGTTAAGATATTATGATTTCAACCATTAATAATTAGATCTCGTGCTTTTATGAGAATGATTACTTACTAAGAATGATTGCGTAGTGAATTTATTTGGAAAAAGAATTTACAACATTCAAAACCAATTATATAAACCTGAACTAAAAAATTTACAACATTCGAAACTGATTATATAAACTTGAGCTAGCTTTCAAGATGTTAAATTTCTTAGAGCTAGCTTTTAGGATGTTAAATTTCTCAACTAATAAACATAGGATTTACATTCAAAATAAATAATTTTCTAGTTAGTAAACTTACAACTATATGAACTGTATATGACATTTGTTACTATTAAATTGTACTTGTCTGATTGGGTACTAGCATCATCATTAGCGATCTTTACTTTGCGGTGATATGGATGATATTTACAAGAAACTAAAACAAGTATGATTCACATGTACACACCACATCATATTTTTACACCCTAAATAAAACACCTAATTTAATTTACAAAACAAAATACAAGATATTCATAACTATTTCTTGCCACATATTGCACTCGAAATATGGAATTAAACAAAGCAATGGGTTTTAGAAGTGACATTGGGATAGCCCAGATTTCTCCACCCTCACCCTCACGTTCACTCAATGTGACTCGATTAAAACTTTAAGTCATATCCAAATCTTGAGTTTGCCCATTTATTCCATTGAGGGAAGCCTCTACTTAGAAGCAATATAAGGGTTGCACCACACCAAAAGAAGCATTCCCAATTGTTGTCCAAGTCTTCTTCTTGAAATACTATCTTAAGTGTATTCTCTAGCATGCTGGGAATATTTCACACTCAATATAAATATAAATATTCAGAATGGCTAAAATAAAAATCTGGAAAAGCCAAAAAGGAAATTTGAAGATGAATACACACCAAAAGAACAGTTCCCAATTGTTGCCTTGGGCTTGGGCTTCTTCTTGAAATATTATCCTAGGTCTCTTCTCTAGCATGCTAGAAGATTTCACACTTAATAAACATATTCTCTACCATGTTGGGAAGATTTCACACTCAATATAAATATAAATATAAATATCTATGTTGGCTAAAATGAAAATTTGGAAAAGCCAAAAAAACAATTTGAGGATGAAAATATCGAGCTAAGCATTTATTCACTATGGGAGAAAATAGATAGTTAAGATTTTAAACAATTGTTGTGTTACATTTTTAAATAACCAATTTACAATCTCCCATTTCACTTAAAAACTAAAATAAAATACTTATATTAACTCACTTAATTATATAAATTGAAAAATATATTTTTCCTTTAATTAAAAAAATGGGAGAAAATGATAGTTAAGATTTTCAAACAACTGTTGTGTTACATTTTTGAATAACCAATTTATAAACTACTATTTCATTTAAAAACTAAAATAAAATACTTATATTAATTCACTTAATTATATAAATTAAAAATATATTTTTCCTTAATTAAAAAAACATAGATATCCTAGATTCACATTGTGTCAAAAATTTTACTATAAAATCGTGTATCCAAAGAAGTCAATTTTTTTTAATATAATATCATTGTATTTATTAAAGACAATAAATACCCATTATTTTTTAAACACTTATTATTGTTCTTGAAAATAGGGTTAATCCGTAAATGGAGGAAATTTTACATTGTAAGTTATGTAGATAAATGGTCATTGTCTTGGTAAAAAAACACACTATACTTGGATATCAATATTTTATGTTATTTTATTTAATGGTATACAAATAATTTTACACTAACTAACCAATTCAAAAAAATGAATTGTTAAAAAAAATGAAATTGTTATTGGAATTGGATATACCTATCTTTATGGTTGAGTTGGAGAAATGTTTGCAAAAAGCAAAGGAGCTTAAACAAAAATGCATACACGAAACACACTAGCTGCCTCTTTTCTATTAATAATACAAAAATTTAATTATTACAATGAAGTGAAGTGTAAGTAAACCTTTTCAATTAGCGACTCGCCTATGATTTAACTCGACTTGACTCAGCGCTCGGTTAATTAAATCTCTAATTTTAACCAACTTTTGAATGCGGGAGTAATTACAATTTCTAACATTGCCCATTAATTACGACTGTATGACTCAACATAACTCAAACATGACTCAATTTGACTCAACTATGCCTCCTAGGCTTACAACAAAAACTGAATCAATCATCAGTCAAACATGTCTACTAGTCTATGTCTTAGTTAGGCTTACAATCACTCAAGACTTTTACAATTTTGCACTTTATTTTTCTCTTCTTCCAAATTTTAAATCCTTGAAATCGCTTCATTCTCTTTTGCAAGTTCTTGTTGTAGACTCCTTATTTCTTTACTTGTTGTTGCTGCAATTTTTCTTTGTCTTTTCTTGAATTTGTGTTGAAACATTATCTGAACTTATTTACTACACCTTCCTCTTCAAATGTTTGTTCAACCATGGACTTCTGCCACAACATTGCATCTTCAAACTCTCTTCTTTTCTCTTCTTCTTGCGCTTCATATTCCTGACTTTCTTTCTGCCATTTTTCTTGATAGCAGAATCTTATCTCTTCTTGACTCCAATGTTGAAAAATGGTTTCAATGTATTCATCTTTGTCTTCAGAAAAATCCATATCATTCTTTTCTGTTTCATCATTAGGTACTGTTGTTTTTTTCCTGTAATCTGCACACTCAAAATGAGTATTCACCATTTCTTCAATTCTTTTATTCCAGCGGCTGCTTTAAGACTTCCTTCAATTTGTTATATTGGTTACTGAATCCATTCTTCAATGATTTTCAAATATGCATCAAACTTATTAACCACCTTGTTTTAACCTTTTTCGACCATGATATTATGAACACTTGCATACTCAAAAAAATGTTAAAAACATATTTATTATGCCCTTCAGTGAAAGCTTCATGCTCCATGTCTTCCTTCTCTACCTTATTTTCAATTTCATTGAAACTATCTTCCACTATTATGTGGTCAGTGGATATTCTCATAAAAACAGTTTCAATTACTTTATCCTCTTCTTGATCATGACTTCTTTCTAGATCACATACTTCTTCATGAGCAATTCCAACTGCTTCATATCTTGCTTCTATAGAGGCAGTTTCAACCTTCAATTCTTCATCGAACATTATGCTTATCATATTGCCACAATCAACCCCTGTTTCAAAAAGGAAAATAGACATCTCATCAACATAATGTTCATCAACACTATGCTGGGATATTCGAGCATGCATGTGCTCATTGTCAATTTCATGGAAAATTTCAACTTCACCAAATCCATCAGATGCAGTTAGATTCACCAATGCACATCCCAATTTGCAGTCATCATCCACATGTGTTTCGTCAGAGTGGGATTCACCGTCATCTGCATCATCCACATTACAATGGATTCCTTGAGCATTGATACACTCTTGCTCTGCTTCACATATAGAGGCTCTTCCTTCTCTCTTTGCAATCTTTGTTTCATTTTCTTCATGCATATGTCTGCTTGCATAATGGGTTTCAATTTTATTTTCTTGACAACCATCATCCACTTTTGAGTTGGATCCAAACTCTATTTTCCTCTCAATGTCTTTCTCATCTACTCTCAAATCTGCAGGTTTCTTCTTTTCTTGTGACAACCTTTTGTTGCATGTCACTCTTCCTTGCACCAAATTATTCTTCCACGATCTTCCATGCTTCCATGGAAGATGTAGATTTTGCTAGATTGCACAAACACTTATCATCCAATGTTTGTTTTATAAAATTCAATGCTAAAACATCACATACTTCATATATGGGTTATTACAGTCTTAATCAATTAACTATTTATCTCAAAGAAAATTTAACATCTTCAGAACCCCATGATCAAAATATTTACTTGTAAACATAGGAGGTGGTAGCAAATCAAAGCTACACCAATCACCCTAAATTTTTTCATTCCCTTCCGCTAGACTTCTCAGTTCCTTGGCTAAAGCTTGAACCTCTCTAACCACAACAATGATCTTCGCCTTTTCTTTTCTAAATATGCTCCAGTCGCGCTTTGTGACCCATGACTGTGGTCTTTCTTCTATCTTATAGTTTCTTTCTTGATTGCAAGAGACTATCTTCCATATTACCCCTGAAAAAAATATGATCTTCAATATGTACCCCATAAGGCACAATATTCACCCAAAAATTGTCATGCTTGACAAAACGCCAAAAAATTCACAAATAGACAAACTTTTACAAAGCCCCCAATTTTCTTTTCAATAACACCGCCTTGACTTTTTAAATAAATAAAAAAACCTTATTTAGATACCTTACTCTCCAAAGCACATTTTTTTTTAGTTATAAAAGCAATTTAATAACTCTTGAAACCTGTTCTCATAACCTTTTGAATGGATTTTTTTCCAAACCAAAACTATCTCCTTAATAACCTTGGATCGTCACGTTGACCTTTTAAAATAAACTTTCGAATATGATGTCCAACTTTCATAAAGCTTTTGTTTAAAAATTACCTTTTAAAAACAAGTTCTCGAATATATCTTTAATACCATGCACACTTGATGTATAAAAACTTTAGAAACCCTTTTAAAACGTGGTTTTGACTTGTTAATGCGGCTTACAGACTAACACCTTCCACGGTAATGCAGGGCCCATTAATGCTTTAACGACCCTGCTTAGACTTATTACATTATTTAGCCACTTCAAGGTTGTTCACAACAGCTACGACTGCTTCTCCAAAAACTTCCTTCGCTTTTATGAAGATTAACCTGGCTCGAATGAAGGAGATCTCGCATTTAACGCCCTCCACTATTGTGGCTCTTTGCGAAGAACATGAACGTTATAACGCACTGAATACCAATGTAAGGTGTGTTATCGCTGAGTTATCGCTGAAACAAGAGGGAAAAATATTTTTCCATCACCATAACCGCTTATCTGTTCTCCCTGGTTCTTTGTAACCTGAGTATCATACCAACCAATTTGTTGGAAAGGGAGAGGAGCTTAAACAAAAATTGACACACAAAACACAAGAGCTGCGAATTTTTTATTGATCACACAAAAAAATAATTATTACTATAACCCTGTCTAAGGGTATTTAAACATTTTCAACTAGAGACTCACTTAAAATAAATTTACTTGCAACTACATACTGAATTTAACTATGACTTAATTTGAATCAACACTCAGTTAACAGACTCTAATTTTAGCCAACTCTCGCATGAGGAGTAATTACAATTTCTAACCTAAAATAGACAATCGTTGAGTGAAAGGAGTGTCTATCCTCAAATCATTTGAAATAGTAAACGTTGAGTTGAAGGATTTTCCATCCTTCATTCATTATAATTGGCCTCTTCTTATTTTTTTCAATCAATTCTTTTTGGGTCTGCGTTCACAAAATCTTCCTCCTCGATTCAGGTTGGGTGTTCTCCAGTCTAATCTTATTCTTTTCTAACCATTTTTTTTTGTTGTTAGCGTTCACAAAATCTTCCTCCTCTACAAAGGCTCGATATTGTCCTGCCTAATATGAGGAGCCCAATGTTATTTTCTGTGTTTTATTGTCTAATAGAGTTGGAGGCGACAAGTTTCAAAGGTGCAGAAGAATTGCGTGGTTATTGAATTAAATCCATGAACAATTTTATCGTTTTTAATTCTGATTTTTGGCTCTACCTTGTTGGTTGATTAAACTTAGCAAGAAAGTTAGATTTTCGTATAAATTTTAAAATTATTTTATGTTATATTTTCTGTCGTGATCAATAGACAATGTTAACCCAACCTCAGATGGTATATATATTTGTTAATAAATACATCCAGCGGTGTGAAAATAGACCTATAAAACAAAAGAAATATTTGAGATAGTTCACTTCTAAAGATTTATTTATTTTGATAATATTAAATTAATTAATATATAATTTAAATTTAAAATTTTATATACTTATAATTTTACCAATTATAGTTAACCATGGTCCAATGTCGCATTGTGACAAGGATTATTTCAATATCCAAATTAACCATGGTCAACCATGTTTATTTTAGTATTTATAATATTTATGTTAGGGTTTATATATCGTGGATTTATATTTTGTATAACATGGGTTCATAATATCAATCCTTTGTGTTTATTAATCTAAGGGTTCATATTCTTAGGATTTAATATTATTCACTAAAGTTTATAATTGCTTGGGTATTTAGTATTAATAATTAGGGTTTATTATTCCCTTCGCTTTATAATACCATCCATGGTTAACCATGGTCCAATGTCAGATTGTGACAAACATTCTCTTGATCATGGTCAACCATTGTCCAATGTCACATTATGACAAGGATTGTCTCAATATGAAAATCAACCATGGTCAACCATATTTATTTTAGTGTTTATAATATTTATCTTAGGGTTTATATACCTTGGCATTATAATATTAATCCCTTCAGGTTTAATCAATCATGATCAACCTTGTTCAACCTTGGTCAACAATGTTTCATAAAATCAACCATGGTCATCCATGGTCAATCATGGTCCACCATAGTCGAATGTCACATTGTGACAAATATTGCCTTGATATGAAAATAAATGAAAATCAACCATGGTTTAGAATGGCCAACCATGGTCTACCATGTTCCACCATGGTCAACCATGTTTATTTTAGTGTTTAATCAATCATGGTCAACCATTGTCCAACGTCTTAGTGTCACAAGAATTGGCTCAATATGGAACTCAACCTTTGTTAACTATGTTCATTTTAGGGTTTATAATATTTATCTTATTGTTTATCTACCTTTTTCTTATTAATTTTACCCCTTGGGTTTATAATATCAATCCCTTTGGTTTATAATATCAATCCCTTTGGTTTATTAATCTAATGTTTTATATTGCTAGGGTTTAGTATTATTCCGTTAGGTTTATAGTCCCTTGGCTTTATAGTATTAATCCCTAGGGCTTATTATTCCCTTGGGTTTATAATAGGAAGCACAGTCAATCATGGTCAACCATGGCCAACGATGGTCACCCATGTTTTATACATTCAATCATGGTCAACCATGGGCGAATGTCACATTGTGACAGATATTGTCTCGATATCAAAATCAACCATGTTCAACCGTGGTCCAACATCACATTATGACAAGGATTGTGTCAATATGAAAATCAACTATGGTCGACCATTTGTATATTAATGTTTATAATATTTATCTTAGGGTTTATATACCCCGTGTTTATAATATTAGTTCACGAGGTTTAATACTATTCAACCATGGTCAACCATATTTTATAAAATCAATCGATGTCAGCTATGGTTAATCATTGTCAACCATGGTCAAAGGTCGCATTGTGACAATGATTGTCTCAATATGAAAACCAATCATTTTCTCAACTACGGTCCAACATCATATTATGAAAAATGTTGTCTAAATATGATAATCATGCTCAACCATGGTCAATCATGGTCAACTTTCATCAACCATGGTCCAATGTCACATTCTGACAAAGATTGTCTCAACATGAAAATCAATCATTGTCTCAACCATGGTCCAACATTGTATTATGACAAATATTGTCTCAATATGATAATCATGATCAACCTTAGCCAACCTTGGTCAACCATCGCCAAATGTCACATTGTGACCAATATTGTCTTAATATGAAAATCAACCATAGTTAAGAACGGTGAGCCATGGTCCAACATCAGATCATAACAAGGATTGTCTCAATAGAAAATTCAACCATGGCCATCCATGGTCAGTCATGGTCAACTATGGTAAAACATCGCATTGTGACAAATATTGTTTGATATGAAAATGAACTATGGTTAAGCATGGTCAACCATTGTCCAATGTCAGATTGTAACAAGGATTGTCTCAATATGAAAGCTAAGCATGGTTAACTATAGTCAACCATTTTTATATTAGTGTTTTTATTCTTAGGGTTTATATAGCTTGGGTTTATAATATTAGTCCCTTGGGTTTGATATTATTCAATCATGGTCAACCATATTTTATAAAATCAATTGTAGTCAACCATTGGTATTCATGGTTCAACCATGTCCATCCATGGTCGATCATGGTCAACTATGGTCGAATGTCACATTATGCCAAAGATTGTGTTGACATAAAAATCCACCATGGTTAAGCATGGTCAACCATGCTCCAACATAAGATTGTAACAAGGATTGTCTCATTATGAAAATCAACCATGCTCAAAAGAGAAACAACCAGCTACAAGGGATAAGCAATCCACTACGAAGGAAAAGCAGAAGAAGCTAGTGCTTGTTAGAATGTGACCAAGGAAAAATCCGGAGGTGTGACTAAAAGAGAAAAAACACAAACAACCGAAAAAAGTGGTGGATTTTGATGAGGAGGAGTACCAAGGTGTAGAGGAAGTCGATGCCAAAGAAATAGAGTCTATCTCAAGGCTTTCTAAGTATGTCCCTCTATGGAAGGGAAAAACGAAAGTACCCAAGGATCCCTATTCCGGGAAATTCACCAAATCGACACTCATGCTAGTTGAGCAGGTCGAATTTGAAGGTCCTAGGCTAGCGCACATTCTTGTATTAAAAATGGAGGACTAGGACCTCACAGATCATGCGAAGTTCCGGCATTTAGCAACCCAAAAATATATGACAAAGATATATAATGAAGCAACGAGGGTTACAGTGTTGGAGCCCATGAAGTGGGTCCGCAGTGTTGAGAAAGCAGGGCAGTTGAACATGCTCTTAGTGTTGTGCTATCATCACAAAATTATCAACACAATGTGTTGCACCAACGCCTCGCACTGGTTCACAATGGATGTCTATGGCTTGTAAAACCTATTCTAATAACAGGCTTGTTTATTCATGGGATCACAATGTTGCCTCACAAAGGAGCGGACCTTGCCAAGGAGTTTGGAGGGAAAATTAGGGAGGAAGAATTAGTTGATAGAATGAAAGAGTATGGTTTTGTTAAAAGGTTGCGCTCATATTCTATCCTTTTTATCCAAGACTAGGCTATACAATTCACTGCCCAGATTCTCGCGGGCAAGATCATGGGAAAGTGTCGTGCGGAAGAAGTTCTGACACTGGTAGTGTGGCTTGCAGCACAGTGCGCGAAGGGCGTTCAGTATAATTGGGCCAAATATTTATGCCAGCAGTTCTTCGCGAACTAATGAGAAGCTCAAGAGGAAAGCAGGCAATTTCATTATGCTTGGCCTTTATTGTCCATTGTGTTAGTTGCTTAGCAGTTGCCGAAGGACAGTCAATTTCCTCCGCAGAAGTAAGATTTACCTGAAGCCACATGGTTTGCCTCGTTGTGGTCTACCAAGGATCATGCACGAGTCAAGGAGACGAAATTTTTCTGGATTTTGGTGGGCATGGACCTTTATATTATCCAACCACAATTATAATATGAACCACAATTATACTACCCTGAAAGTGGAGAAATTTTGCCATCGCAAGTTGTGTAGAATCTAGATAGACCGTTATTGTCTTAGTCAAAGCTATGCAAGGATTAAAAAATGAATCGTTGCGAAAAGAATTGAAATCCTTATTGGAATTGGATATACAAATCTTTCTCGGTGAGCCGGTGAAATACATAACCGTTGAACAGAAGGCATCCATCCTCTATTCATTTGAACCAGTAACCATTGAGATGAAGGATGGTCCATCCTACATTAATTATAATTCGTTTTATTTTTATTTTTTTTTACAATCATATTTTTGTTTGTTTGTTGCGTTCACAAGATTTCTGAAAAGCCTTATGCTCTTTTTTCTCTAAGTTTTATTGTGTATCAACTGAGATGCGGAAGCCACGTGTTTCAAAGGTGCAGAATAATTGGGTAGTTATTGGATCAAAATACATGGACATTTTTATCCTCCACTGATCGTGAGAGTAATACTTTCTATTGTTATTTTTAATTTGTGTTATGAGATTTTGGTATAAATGTTAAATTATTTTAGGTTAAGTGATGTATTCTCAGTGCGAACCCTAACTTAAAACCTTAAATTGATATGTGTATTTCTTAATAGATCCATATAGTAGTACTCCTATAATGCAGAAGGAAACCAAAAGATTGAACTAATTTGCGCTTCCAAAAATTATTTTTTTAATAATTTTTAAATTTAAAATTAAAAAAAATCATTTTAATTATTTTGAAATTATTTTATATTAATTTTTTCTTTGAAATACGGGTCGATTCTCAATGTGAATCCTAACCTTCTATATCTATTCCTTAATAGATCCATCCATGTGCTCAAATATACGTCATTATTATTATGCAAAATATAAATTAAATATATCCTAAATTCAAATTATGGTAACTTAAAGTTTACTTTTCACGGGTAAATAAAAAGCAGTTTTTCATCTACAATTTTAAATAAAATTTATTTTTATTAGAAAATTTTGTCCCCGCAAATATCTGAGAATTCAAGTTTTTTTTTAATATAATGTAATTTTCTTTTTTAAAAGCAATAAAAACAAATTATGTTTCTTGAAAATAAGTTATTTTTTATTAAAATCATTGTCTTCATTAAAGGCAATAAATACCCATTATATCTCTTGGTTTAAAATTATATATCCTTCATTACAATAATCGGGAATTTTTTTCCATCGCCCAAGTTGTGTAGATAGACCTTTATTGTTTAACAATTATCCAACAAAATGAAAAAGTGAATCGTTGAAAATAATTTTGAAATCCGTATTGCAATTGGGTATACCCATCTTTATCGGTGAGTCGGTGAAATGAAATAGAGAACCATTGACTCGAGCGAACGTCCATCTTCCATTAATTTGAAATAGTAACGGTTAGGGTTGGATTTCGCATCCTCCATTCGTTATAATTAGATTTTTTCCCTTTTCTTTTAAGACGCAACTAAAACGAGTAAAAAAACCTATGAGAAATAAGTTTACAAAACTTCAAAATTCGAAAGCCCAAGGACAATCACAATGGTCCTCTAATACTGTAACAAACTACGCAACTAATGCTGTAAGAGAGTATGCAGCTACAATTGCCTTACGACACTGACTATGCATACATCTTGTATACATTATCATCTCAAACTACTATTGACTATGAATGTAACTACTATTGACTATGAATGTATGCTCTAAAACATAATATCCCAAAGTCTAAATAGTGAACGGGACCAAAGCGATACATTGATTGATTATCAATTTCATTAACATTGTATCCCAAATGAATTATGTATCCCAAACTCTGATTCATGAAACTAGACCAAAGTGATACATAGATTGATTTAATAATAGCACAATATAAGATTTTTAAGGGGAACAAAAATTGAAATACTATCAATTTCATTGCCAATAAATTTAAGTGTAAAGTGATTTACAATCAATTGTCTCTCATAATAACTTATTTTGAACATAAAAGTTTAGTTAATGAAATGAACATAGAAGAATAATGAGTAAAAAGAGAATAATAAAATGTAAGTGGAAAATATTTAACAACAATTTTATTTTGTTTTTTTTATTTTTAATATGTCAATTATCTTTTTCACCAAAGTAATATGGATTTCAATTTATAATCAAGAAGTAAGAAAAAAAATTTTTTTAAATATTTTAAATTAACAAAGAAATTTAAAAGCTATATTTTAGAGTAGAAACACAAGTTTTTGTCATGATATACAAAGCAAATTTAATTACACTAGAAAAAACTCACACCATGAGTGCATTGATTATTGTTCATTCACTTTATTTATTTTTACAAAAATATAAACAAACATTTTGAAGGATAAAAAAATTGGAAGTTATTCAATCAATCAAAGTATTGTTTAAATCCCTATACAATAATGACATTGATCAAAGTATATCTACCTATATTTTAATCCTAGAGATGTCTAATATCACATGTTTGCAATAGTGAAATGAATAATGTTAATTTATTATAGAGAAATCCAACATACAAAAAACAATAGATATAAATCCATATAGGACAATAATAATTAATTAGATACAATGAGTGATGGCTTTACAATGTCATGTGATAATATGTTTATATGTGTTGACTAATCAATATTATGTTCATTATAACAAGTTGACTTGAGATGCAATGGAATGATTTGAAACATCCCAAACCATTGTACATTGTTCAATGCATTTTTTTTAAAGAAGGATAAATAAATGAAGAAAAATATTCCACTAATAAAGGCATGTAACAACTGAGACAGAGAGATAGAGGCATTTGTTGTTTTTATTTTCCTAAAGCAAAACACACAATAAGAGTATTTGAAACAATTGAAATGCACACTCTTTCATGTTTGTAATTTTATTTGAAATGTAATTAGAACATAACATTGAAATGTACACACATGCATGTCTATAATTTTATGTGTGATGTAATTAGAACCATAACATTGAAATGTACAGTTGTTGAGCATTGAAATTTGGACTTTTAGTTGCCCACCTCCACTCTCAACCATATGTAGTTGTTAACATACATACCAATCATGGAACCATGCATGTTAATATTCATGGCTATCCTAATCATCTGGTGTTAGCAGTGTTGGGAGATAATCGTGTGTGAATTTTATTCATTATTTATTATCTAGCCACACCACCTTGTACAGCTGAATTTTCTTGCTAATTTCTACCTTCTAATTCTGGGTGGGTGTAATTCAACTGCTGAGAATCACTTTCTTCATTTGAGACAAAAGGAAGCATCTTAATGCTCTTCTCTAGTTGGAAGTGTTTGTGAACTCTTCTCAAGAAGTATCCATACATGACACATGCTGCATAAACTTGCCCCACTCAAACTACCAACTGTTGGTGTGCTTTGTGCATCCCCTTTTTTGTGATTGTTGTCCTTGTGAATCCTGATGCCTTCTACATTACAATTACTAAAAAAAATTGAGATATTCCTTGTTATAGAAGAAATTTCATTTTGGTGATAGCAATGTGCATAACCTTCCATGAAGATCAATGTTAATTTTAATTTTCAATGATAAACAGACCTGTGTGAGATCTATTTGTTTCTTTTCATTAGTTTTCATATGAATTTTTTTGTATATTGTCTTATTTTCAAATAATATTATGTATTTTTATATTAATTTATATTTTTATATTTCTTGTTTTGTTGATTATAGGTATAAAATGCCACCTCTTGGTTGCCCCAAAAAGGATCTGAAACAACTTTCACTTTCTGATCATTTGGTATCTCTCAATGTTCTAATCAACTGCATATTTCTGAAAATGAAGTATATGATCATGTGGATGAGGACCATGAATCAGATAGTGCATAACTTCTTGAAGAGGAACCAACATCCAAGAGGTACAAAAGAACATTCAAGTCCAAATGGAAGCTGAGATTTCCATGGGCTTATGTTGTAAAAGATTTTAATGGTGTTGAAAGGATAAAATGTTCATGGTGTGAAAAATTTAAAAGGGAAACTCCATTTGTTAAAGATGGAAGCACAACTCTTCAAGTTAGTGCTTTAAACATCCATGCAACATCAGAGGCTCATAAATTTGCTTTGCAACTTGTGGAGGGAGAAAGTAAACATAGTACTCTTCCAATTACAAAACATGTAGAACTGATGGTTGATGCTTAGAAAGAGAGAATTATATCAGTTATTGAGAACATGTATTTTGTTGCAATACATGATTTACCTTTGGAAGTATATAAGCCAATTTGTGACTTGAATAGGTATAAAAACACTCCTCACATGCCTGTAACAGATGAATACTCAGCATATACAAATACAACATCTGGAAAAGACTTTCTAGAAGCTCCTAAGGAGGTATATTGGAAAAAATTAAAAGATGAGATTTTCCAAAGTCCATATTATTCACTTTTAGTTGATGAAAGCACTGATTGGACTATGGTGAAACATTTGATTATTTATATTACATATTTGACTAATGAAGGAAGAGCTCCATGTGCTACAAAATTCATACAATTGCTACAAATTAGGGATGGAACATCACAGTCTATGTATGACACTGTGACATCTCTTTTAGCAGACATGAATCTATCCATGACAAAGTTAGTTGGATTTGGATCTGATGGAGCATCATCCATGAGGGGTATTCGTGAAGGTTTATCTACTAAGCTTCGTCGACATGCCCCTCATTTAATAGATATCCACTGTATAGCTCATCAAAAAACATTAGAAGCTAATGATGATTCATCTTATTTTGAAGAGTTGCAAGCTATGGATAAATTTGCTAACAAGATCTATTCATGGTTAGAGAAATCTACTAAAAGACATGGAGAATTGAAAGAGCTAATGGAGTCATTTCAAATCACAAGGCTAGAACTGTTACAAATTCATCATATTAGATGGCTTTCTAGAGGAAAAGTCATGGAAAGACTCGTTAAGCTCATGCTTGCTTTATTAAGGGACTGAGAGTTAGTGGAGAAAAAAATGTATGAGATGGTTACATTATTTCAAGTTCAATTTTGTATCTATTTACTTGCAGATGTGCTTATTGAGTTAAATAAGCTGAATCAAAAGTTTCAAGAGGATCATGTTGACATTACATCTATTAGAACAACTTTGGATATCACTATTAGCTTGCTTCATAAGCGATTTCTAAGAGGCACATTTGGGGCAGGTGCAATGCACACATCATCCTTCTTAAATAAAACAGAACAAGGAACTCTTGAGTTTGCAGATTGCACAAGTATAGTACATGTACATGAATTGAGGTTTGAGATTTTGCCAAAGTCACAAAGATCAGGGACACTAAATGACTGCATTACACTAGGAAAGGCTTTTGTAATGAAGGTGATTGACTCTTTAAATGCAAGGTTCACAGATTTACCTATTTTTAATGCAGCTAAGTTTTTTAGTCCTCGTAATTATTATGAGGATATGGATGACAGAGACTCTCAAACAAGAAGATGGTTGACATGTTTATGTGAAAAATTTAGTGTTGGAGGCTTGCTTGTTGTGGATAACATTAAATGTATGGGTGAAATGGATGAATTTATATGTACTATGTATAAATCTTACCCAAAAAAGCATATGTTTGGAGCATGGGATCTATGTGGAGGTGAAATTGAATGGTTTGAAGGATTTCCATGCTTAATGCAGCTATGGCAAGCAATTCTTGTTATTCGAGCTAGTACAACAGTTTGTGAAAGAGGTTTCAAAATTAAATGGAATAAAAAATGAGGATAGGTCAAGGCTTTATTTAAAAACATTGAATATGTTAATGTTTCTCTCTCAGTGCACCTCATGCTCTAAATGAGGTAGATTGGAATGCTATTTATGATGAATGGAAATAGATGAAAACTCAAAAACCTCTTCCACTATGAAAATAGATTGAAAGAACTAGTAAGTTTCAGTGTTTATTACCATCATTGTCTTACTCTATCGAGCACTTGAATGAACCATTTTGGTGAGTGCATTTTTTTTAGTTTTATACCATTTTCCTTTTGTAAATGAAAGCATAACCATATTTTTCAAGTTTGTATGTGAAGTTTTTCTGACACATATTGAATGTAATCATTGCAGGATATTGCACAAGATATGTTAAGCTGAAGGACCACAACTGTCAAAGTTTTATAATTGAAAGAAGAAGCTATCTTAGATCAATTTTGCAGCCAAGTATGGGGACTGTAATTCCAATAATTTGAGATGTGCAAATATTGGAAGTCTCAGCTTTCCAAAAGAGTTTTAATAGACAATAGAATAGTGAGTTGGTCAAATTTGAAGTTTATAAGCTAGAATTACACTGATACTTTCGCTATAAGCTAGAATTTATTTTTAATTTTATAAATGAGACCTTCCATATACTTTTAATATAAGTATTTTTGTTTCTTCGTATATTTATTTTTATTTCAATTTCATTAAAATATAATAATGTCTATATGTTTACTTTTTGTACTCATATGCAGTTTCCCAACTATGATTTTGTCCCTATAGTTGGTTCAATTGTGGCTGAGTTCAAGACGTGCGCAATATGATCTATGTCGCTACATTTCTCAATCACATGTGTAAGAGTAATTCATTTACTTTTACAGCCTTTGACGTAGTGGTATCTTTTTGTTTGTGAAAAAATAAAAAGAAATTTGAAAATAATTTACTATTGTCAATTGAATTGCTTTTTTTTTTATGCTTTTCATTATAGAAGTGCGACTTAGATGTGTGCCCTTCTAAATGAAATTAAGATCTGCCCTTCAAATTTGATCACTAGTTGCCAATTGTGGGGTTGACTGACCTGGTACTCTCGTAGTTTGGTCAAGATGACGCTGGAAACAACTGCCTGAGGGAACAACGTTGACAGACTTGTCGGCTGAGTGGAGGATTGGATAAATTTTGGGATTCTCATTAAAAGTCAAATGAAAAGCACAATCTTGTTTTTGCAGAGGCCGTGTTGCTTTATTTTTCATTAGCTGAGAACGTTGAATTTTCTGGAGGGGCCCATTATTACTAATTTGAAAAAGTTGTTTTGAAGGAGAAGAGAAGGTCACTGCATAACTAAGCAGTCGATTGAAGTCGAAAAAGTGAATTGAACAAAGATTAATTCAAATGGATCACAAAGAAGTATGCGCAGGGTATATGTGCAGTGATTCCTATGACCAGAAGAGCCGTCGAGTTCACAGAGACTAAAAAGGTCCGCACAGATTGCTGATAGAACTGAAATTATTAATGCCAGATATTAGTTTCATTGTCTGCGGTGGATTTGAAAGCATCAACCTGAGTCGGCATTCTAAGAAAGCAATTACAACAACGTGATGAATTTTCTCTGCAGTCTCTCTGTGGTTGAGGAAATTGAGTTCAATTGAATTCGATCTCCTGTGCATAAAGAATGCGACCTGGAGCCGACCAACTCAGTTTTTTTTGTAAACCAATAATTGTTGTGGATGCGGGTGGAGAAATTCATAAACCGGAAATCTGAGCCACCAAAGTGCAGAGGCCAAGTCAAATAATTTGGAGGAAGACGAATTGGTGTTCTTCGGGTCGACTAACTGCATACTTAATTCGAGGGACGAGTTTCTTGTAATCTTCCGGGCATGATTCAATTTGCATCGTGGACATAATTCTCTTGACTGGCTGAGAAAGATCTTCTCGACATGAAATTTTATTAGACCGATTTACTGATGATCGAGCTCATGATCTGATGGGGCAAAGACACTACCGACGTGTATCACAGATCAATTTCAATACACGGGGTATATGGTTACTGGTGGATTGTAGGACGAACGACATAAGAGCCACATCCTATCTATAGGTGAACACATTATTACCATTGTTGTGCCCAAGAATAGTCTCGGATATGATTTTCTGAGCCGCATGGAGTTGTGGGAGAACTGACAGGGCCACTGGCACAAAAGGATAAATCGTGGAGTTTTAATGTGGGTATACACAAAGATTCTGGGCTCATTCAAGGCTATTCAACTTGCTCCTACATTCCAGGTTTTGCTATGCATCATTTCTGACTTACGTTTTGTTATAATTAAGTGTTGAACATTGTATCTTCATATGTGGTAAACTATATAGCCTGGTATTTGAGAAAAGAAGGTGCATATTTTACTTCTTGTTGGGAATTGGAAAATTGGGATCTTGCTGATAGCAAAAAGAAAAGTTGTTGGACTGGTGTTTTAAATCTGTTAGCGTGTTTGTACATGGATTGAATCAGTAGTGTTGTTGATGTCTAACTACCATGTTATGTTGTGTGACAACAAAGTCTATGGATAAGCTTGAGTATATGATGCCACTACAACATTGATGTTTATAGAAAATTCGAAGTCTTGAGTGCTAAAAGTTGCGTTGGGGAAGTCTGGCAGTCAAAGCCTTGCTTGAGGTAATTGACACCATTGAACTTAAACATAGATGAACCCTTCATAAACTCCCTTAATAAAGCAACAACAAAAATTAGAAGATCCCTTTCCAAAGGGATATTTTCTATGCTACAACAAGAGAAGCAACAAAAAGAGCATGAGTTGGGTCACAAAATCTTTAAAATTGGGACAGACTTGAAACACATGAAGGTCACAGTGAAATCCCTTCTTAAACTATAAGAACTTGCTTCACTTTTCTCTAAGGTGCAACGGTTAGATAGTAAAATCTTAATTCGGGCTCTAAAACTTGCCATGCTTGCTCTCATACAACACAAATTTTTGAAGCATCCTTGTGTAGGGGTCAAACTTCCAGTTGCCTCTTGTCTCAGTGGTATCATGATGTTGATTGCACGTATACCTCCTTACGGTGATGATATTATGAGGAGAGTATTCAAGTTGATCATGGGGACCTTTTAGGATTTGGATAACAACGAGGGCCCTACCTTTTGGAAGAAGCTAGAGATTCTAGAATGCATGGAATTGGTCAGATCTTATGACCTCATGTTTGAGTTGGAGTGTGATGATTTGATCCTGCAGATGTTCCAATGCTTCTTCAGAATTAAGGAACGTCAACCTGATACAGTCATAACACACATGCAATCCATCCTATCCTCATGTATGGGAGGCCATGATGCCATTTGCAGGTAGTTGCAGTCTAAGTTGTTGGCCATTTGGAGGGAGGAACAATTGGTTTCACCTGCTTCTTATGAACTAGCCAAAAGGTTAGTTGAGCATAACATTGTACTGTTCAAGAGACAGTTGACCCATGAGGAGTTGCAGTGGATTTATGGTGACCAACCATGCAACAAGAATGAGCTGAGTAGGAAGGGTCTTTGCTTCATATTCAAGGAACCTTGGGGACCTGAACACTCATGCTTGAGAGATACATAGGAGATGACATAGGTAGAGTAGGAGGATATTCCTTCTATCTTTCAGGATGAGGACCCTTTTTTGAATGAGTCTACGGGGTCATATGAGGATGCCTCTGGGGAGCATGACCAGTCATGTGGAGTTGTTAACAACGAGCCATATTTATATTCCAGTATCTATGGTGAGCAGTCAGTGGACCCTATGGGAGACATTTGTGATGATGAGTCACCAATGATGATTCAGGAGGAGTAGCATATGGTGGAGCATGAGTTAGCTCAGGAGGATGATATGTCCAATATGTATTATGAGCCTTTTGGGTAGATCCAGCTAGAGGTTCATGTTGAGCCCATGATGGAGGAGGATGAGAAATCTTCCTTGGGTCTAACCATTGATGAGGAACATATAGATGTACAAACAACTAGCAGGGTGGTAGTATTTGCAAACACATGTCCTTAGGAGGTGTGAGGGTCTGACGAGATAGTTTTGCAGGAAGTTGGTAGGTTGGAGGAGCATGGAGCTATCAGCTAGATTAGGGTGGATCTTTTTGAGATAGTGGTGCATCCATCTTTGAGATGATCCATTGATGAGGTGCGGGTACTTGCACAGGAAGCTAGTAGAGCTACAGTATTGTCAAGGAGCATCCCTCTCCAGGGATACATAGACAGGGCTTGCAACATAGTTTGGCCACTTATACCCATTATAGGGAGAGAGGTAGGGTTTTCTCGATGGATATTGCTGATTGAACATACATAGTTGCGTGAGTTGGATACAATGCATCATAGGGGACTTGTCACATATGCAGGTTCCCATGCATTCGATCCTTCACACATGATGGATTGGTGAGAGATCATGAATTCTTATCTTATTGATGGTGTAATATTCTTATTTAGGGGCGTAGTAGAGCGGGGATCCCTAAAGATGTCAGTTACTAGATGTCCTAGTTGGTAGTGGGATATAGGCCGACAACTCTTCAACATTCCATCCTGATAGTAGGAAAGTGGAATTAGCATTCGATTGAGTTAGGGGTGGGACTAGATAGAGGTAATGAGTTGGTATGAAGTTGATGGGGCATCATGCATAGTCAGAGTTGCAACACAACAAGAGTCATTGAGAATTCATGCTTGTTCTTGGTGGCATTGTGATCAAGGGGGATTTGTTGATGACAAGTTTAATAAGAGATTGTTCTGGGATCTGAGACTTGAGGGGTCCGCTCATGGTGGGTTGGCATAGAGGCATAACATCACCCAATGGTTTGTATGGGATCCATGCATTCAGTCTCAGCTGCATTGGCTACCAGACTAGTCCACAGGTTTGGATTGCTTGAGGGAAATCAATCTTGGGGCGAGAGGACTTGTAATGTTCCTTTTTCTGGTGCTCCTCCTAGAATTGTTCAGATGGAATTTTAGGGTTGGGGCAGACAGGTCAGAAGTGCAGGTTTACTTCATCCGCGGGCCCAAGGGATTCTGGAGGTGCTTCATGGGGTTTTGAGGATTTTTATGAGTTTGATGGAATTTGCTTGGTATATTCCATCATCTGCACAATTTGCCTTTTGTTCCATTTCATTTCGATAACTTTCAAAAAACTGAGTTATTAATGGGCTTGACTCAATTAATTACACTTAAGGTGACATTTCAGGAGGAATACTTGGTAGAACACCTTAGTGTAATAGCGCATTAGAAACAGAACAGGAAGATCTATAGGATGGGATGGCCAGAAGGGATTTTCAGTGGCTTGAGGAGGCATAGTGGCCAATTTACCATTTTCCCACATTAAAAAAAATATTTTAATTAAGGGAAATGTGCTCAATGATTAAAATAATAATAAAATAAGAGCTTCTAGAAGGGTCCATCAGATCTATAAAAAGCAGAGGAGGAGGCCATATGAGGATATCTTGGATTTTATATTTCTTCTTGTATGAGAGGTTGGGAACCTGGTTCTCTACTTCCTTGGTAGCCCCAGGACGGAAACCCTAAGGTGATTTAGTGAGATTGGGTGAGTACCCATCTCCCCTTGGTGAATTCATCCAGAATTCACAAGAGAGATTAGCAGTGGAAATTCAATTGAGTTTTGGTGGAGAGCTTGTGCACCATTAGATAAGATCCTTGAGGCCAGTTCTACCTTATCTATATCAGCTATTTTGTTACTACAACATGTAAAACCCTAGTTTATATATTATAATAAAAGCTGAGATTATTTCTACTCATTGTATGATTGAATTGCATGCATTCTCTTGTTCTATTTTATATGGCAATCTTCTGTAAATTGAATGGTAATTTTATGGAGAAATTTTAGTTGAATTAGTTTTCTGCAAAATTTTCAAAATATTCCGAAAGGGATATTACAAAATTCTACAAATTTTGGAAGATTATTGATGAGCCCCAAAATTGTAGCAAGAATGCTGCAACTCCTGGGTTACCAGCTTTACTTTGTCAACCTGGGGTTCGTACAAACTTGGAGGTGACAGTGCTGTATACACAAGTAACAGTGATAGTTCTACCTTTTGTGATGGTTCAACTGGTGAGAGACCACTGGGGTTTTCAAGCCAGACTTCTATGGAGTTATAAGAAACTTGGTTTCTTGATGGAAGAAAGGGAAATCCGCTCTAAGGGAGAGCTACTCTACTGCAATAATGGATAAGACCGAAATTCAATGCTAAATCACACCATTTCCTAATTAACTGCCAAGAAACTATGCTTTGCAATAATGCTAAATTATCATGACACAAATACTACTATCTAAGCATGGAAGTAAGAAGCATTAAACATCACTAATGTGCAAATAAAGGGACTGAAATGAATCTGTTTTTGTCTTTTTGTTTTTTCATGCAAAATCAAGTATGCAAACTAATTTCTTTTGGTGATGTGGTAGGTGAATTAAGGATGTTGGAGGATGGATGGAAGGGTTAAGGGATGGTTGGATGGTGTGGGAGACCCTTGGGAGGCTTTTGGTGACTTCCTATAGGTTTTCCCTCAATTTGGCCTCAAAACAGGCCATTTCAGGAAAACCTACAGGATGTACTAGAAACCTACAGGATTCCCTGTAAACCTACAAGATATAGCCAAGAGAAAAATGGAAGGTGTTGGAGGTGATGAAAGGCTTAGGGAAAGTGGTAGATGGGTGAAATGAAGTGAGAAAAGTTCTAGGATCACTCAGAAGTCAACAACAAAGAAGGAGGATGGTTGGATTCGCTCAATGTGCTTGGAGGAATTTCTATGAAAAATGATGAAAACTAGTGAAGGCAATGGTGAAAACAAGGAATGACTATGTTGGATGGAGTGGAAGGTGGTTGCTGGATATTGATTTAATAATCACCCAATGAGTGACCTTAGTTAAGAATTATTAATTGGAGGTATTATAGACTCATGTGCTAGTGTGGGTGTCTATGTTATTTAAGCAACAGATCGATCAGATTGCAAATACATAAACACTTAAAATGGAAAACAACAGAGAAATACAGTAAGCAAATACAAGACCACAAGAAATTAATAAGGAGTTCACCCTATTCTCTAGGGCTACATCTCCAGTCCAGATCTCAGTGGTGGCCTTTTTTTTTTTTATTGTATCTTGAAGCAAATAATTACAATGCAGGAGCTCAATATGAGTCTCCTAAAACAGATTGGCTTGGCAGGGTGGTTCTTGGATTCCACAAGCCACTGGAGTACATAGACTCTCTTCCTTACCAACTCTTTGACCTCTTTGGTTTGATAGATCCTCTCAGGGATGGCTTGAATCCCTCAAGCTCTCTGGTGCTCGATGCTGCCTTTGGTCAGCTCGGCTCTCTGCCTTCTTTTTGCTTTACTGGTTCTTCTCTTTTCTGTCTTCTATCTTCCTCTCCGGGTGTGTGTTTTCTATTCTCTATTTATGGCTTTAAATCATTCAAGCTCATGGCGGTTTCCTCTTCCGCCTCCGTCGATTTGCCTACTTGTAGTTGAACTTGGAGTTCCCTATTCTCGGCGTCATCATCAGACTCACAGGGATGGCCACTTGTCCTCCTGCGAACTGCGCCAGCTTGCCTCGTTGATTCATTTCTTCAGTTAAGTTATGGAATGAGCCATTTGCCACCATGGAAGTCAATTCAGACTTCAAATTCTTCTAAATCACGGCTTATTCCCTCATCAATTTTGTCTTCTCCATTGGGTACGATCTTAGCCGTTAGATCTGGAGCCCCCAGATTCGACACCATTCGCTCATCTTGCGCGGTTGACTAGCTCGACTGTTAGCGTGCGATGAGCAGTGGTTTCCTCTCTTCTCCGCTTGCCACATGTTAGGCGTTGAGTGGAATCACTCCTTTTCCGTCAAAACTTCTTACCGCCCATGGACGCCCCCGATCAATACCGTCAGTTTTGGAGCGGGTCCCGCCTTTAGCGCTTAGCCTTTTGTCCCATGGTTTTCCTGGCTCCCACGCGACCGAGTGCTCTGGCTTCTCCAATTTGAGGGTTTTCACCCATTAAGCGCTAATCACGCATCAAAAACTGCCTCTGTTTCCCGATCCCGGCTTCCCAGGGGTTAATTTCGCCTCCGCATAGTCTCCATGGGCCTTGGTCAGTGCACTTTGACCGAGGTCCTCATCATTCCACGTTGGCTGCCATTGCCACTGGTTCAGAGGTGTTTTTGATCGCTGTTTTAAATTCTTTGAAGTCTGTCCCGACCTGGTACAACCATGGCTCTGTTTAATCATTCTTTATGGATCCAATTCAGATCAGCTATGAAGTCTTCTTCTCCCCCTGAAGCCCCTGCTCCGCATAAAACATGTATAATTCCCAAAAAGATATGTAAACAAGAAGCATTCTCATAAGCTAGAAAAGCATAATTAATGAACTAACTGCTTACATTATGCATGAGGAAAGTTGTTGAAATGAATGAAAGCATGGATGAAGTCTACTGCAAGAGTGAAAATAGAAGAGATGGAAATGAAATCCTACTTTGCAAAACTGATCAAATGCTAACTTAAATAAAGTAACCTCTAAAGCTTATGCAAGAAATAGAAATTTGTGTTTTTGGGGCTGCATAAGGGTCCCTTCCTCAAATCATGATCTCAAAGGTAGGAAATGAGACCAAGACACCTACCGACAACCTTTTGGTACTCCTTTTATCCCTTCTACCTTCTACTAAAGTAAGGCACAAATGGAAGCAAACTAATAAACAACCAATCCAATCTACACTACTTACAGTGAAAACACATTTAAAAGCAAATTAACAATGAAGCTATGAGACTAATCTAAACAAACAGATACAAGAAAGAGGGCCTTGGATACTAGGGGTGGGCCCTAACCCAAGATCTTTAGCTCTCTGAGTTAACTCAATGCTAGCTCAAAAACAAAACTGATTCTTATTACCAAAATAGAAAATTACATCAATAAAACTTTCACAAGTCTGGAGCTCAAAAATAGCTTAGAGTTTTACAAAAAAAATTTGAATCCTAATGAGGCTCTAGGCCTCTCTACTTATACAATTGAAGTTCCCAATGACTTCCTTAAAATTAGGGAGGCTCAGCTCCCAAACTCGAGATAAACTAGCTCTTTGTCTCTCACTTGTTCGATTGCCTTCTAATCCACATAGCTTGGCTTCCTGCACTCCGAGCTGGTGTAATGGATGGAGGAATATTCGAATGTGGGAGAAGTAAATGTGGAGGATTTACCTCCTACAATCCCTCTCCCTTGTCCCATTCGAGTTTTAACCTTAATATTTGCCAAAATTCCTTGATTTTCTCCTTCAATCCTGCATTCAATGCATATTAGTCCACTAGGCACACTATCCAACTCTAACTCATCTCATAAACAAAATATAATAAAAAAATGTAATAAGTTGTGAGAAAATTTGGTTTGACTAAGCTAGGAGGTGAATTAAGGCCCATATAATTACCCAATGATGAGGCTCATTGTTACTCCCTACTGAAAGTGTTGCTCATCCTCTGACAACTCAATCAATATCCATATCCTTCATAGCTCTAGTGGCCTCCCTAACATCCCATGCCTCTGCTGTGGTTTCCTCTTCTTGTTCATAGAAGCCCGCTTTCCTTTCTACCTCCTCCCACTGCCTCTTTTCTTCTTCTTCCTTCCTTCCTTCTAGCATTCCTAAGAGTAGTGGTTTACTGAGTTTCAGGCCAATCCAATTGACTTTCAGCCTTTGCATAGATTACTTGTACATGGGTGTCTTGTTTAGTGCTTCTCTCAATATTTGAGGAGAGTGGTACTCTCTTATCTTTAAGTTGTGTGACAATGTGTTCCATCTCCTCAGGAAAGCATGTATGCTATCATCCCCTAACAACCTGAACATCTCCTCAAAATGTGAAATTACTTGCTCTTAAGTAGCAAGATATCTAGGTGCAAGCTGAGGATAATTGGAAATCAAATTATGGGTACTGATGAGGGCCATGGGATCTGACTGTTCAGCTCTGATCACAAGAGGTTTAGTTTTCTCTCTTGCCAATATCTTCTTCATCCTTGTAGCCCTTGATTCCTCATGGTTCATCCATGATGCCAAAGCCATCAACTGTAAATCTCCTAGCTTGGCATTAGGGTCCCATACATTCATGTCTGTTAACTTGGCCATGTTGTGCAAATAAAACTCAGACATCTTGGCCCTATCTTCTAGTGTGCTCTAATCACAAAGATCAATGAACTGCTTGTAGTCTTGGAATGACATGGTGCCTCTCTGTGCTAGGGTTTTGATCTGGAACTGCAACCATTGTTCCTGGAGGTACAGGGCATATGATTTAGCTGACATCCCACATTGGATTGCTTCTAAAGAGAGTTTTTTGCTTCTAGTTGATTTTTCATTATGGCCTCTCTATCTCTCAAGCTAACTAGTTCTCTTCCCATCTCCTTGAGCTTCTCCTCCATGTGCCCAATGAATTCCACCCCCTTGGATTTGGTGATCTACGTTTGTCGGTGAGTTCTGGCTCTATCCTTCTCAAGCTCGAAGAACAATAGAATAGCAAATTTTTGAGGTATGACCCTGCCTCCTTCAATAAACCTGTAGTAGGGGTCAAGGTTAGGTTGGGGGCTAGGTCCTTTTGACTCTGGGTCCTCTTCTTTAGGACCTTGCTATTGGCCTACCTCCTCTTCTAATTTTTGTGTCTCCTATAGGTTCAGCAGAGTATCCTTTAGGACTTCTTCTGCTTCCTGTAGATTCTGCTGTGTATCCTGTAGGATTTCTTTTCCCTTGGAGGAGGTTGATCTAGTCATAGGCCTTCTCACATAGGTGATAGGAGACTTAGGGGAAGGAAATTTATCCTTTTGTTTAGGTGAGTCTTCAATCATAATGGGAATTTTGGTTGGTGTTTGGGGTTTCCCCTGTCTTATTCTTGTGCTTTTCCTTGTCATAAAATATAAGGGGGTCTGTCTCAGTCTTTTTCCTTTTTGCTTGATGGGGGTGCTAAGAGGTGAGGGCAGCTACTACCTCTCTCTCAGTGGGTTCTGGAAACACCCTAGGTGACTCATCACTGTCTTCTGCCCCCTCTTTTCCATTTATTTCTTCACCTATGTCTTTCATTTCTTCTTCCTCTTGTAGATCCTCATCATCTTTATCATTTTCCTCCTTGATATCCTCCTCTATTTCTTCATCATCCTCCTTCTCTTTCTCCTCTTCTTCTTCATCTTCCTCATTTTCTTCTTTATCTCCTTTTGTTTCATCTTCTTCCTACTCTACTTCTTCTTCCTCTGCTCCAGTCTATTCCTCTTCCTCTTCCCTGAAAATAGGACTAATATCGTAGGTGAGAGCTTTGATGTCTTCCTCTGCCTGCATGTCTCTGAAAACTGATCATTTTATAGGAATTCTGAGGTTTTGGAGGGAATATTATATAAGGATTCTAATTAACCCATGGTGAGCTATCTGTTGGGAATTTCCCTCTTGCACTTCGATGCTTGAGTCTATTAGTGATTGCAGCAGGAAGTATGGTATGCTGAGCCTGTGGTGAGGGGGTGTTTTTGCTCCAAATCTCAATTCTTCAAGAAGCCTAAAATGATAGCCATAGACCACACTATACCTACCCTCACATGAAATGTATTTGATAAGTTGGTAGCTCACCTCATTCCAGGGATATGGCAGACTTGCTCTCCTTACTCCATTTTTATCCTCAATGCGTTCCTCACCTTCTAAAAAGAATTTCCTTTTGGAAACCTAGCTATCTCCTTTGTCTTCCTTCCTCCATGGTACTCCTAGGGGAAGTGTGCTAACTCTGCTGATGAGTTCAGGGGCAATTTCTATGGAGAGGCCTCTTACCACAACAGTGGCATGGACTCTAGTGAGTGGAATGAGGGAGAGAGTGAAATCTCGGGTCACCTCATCATCATATCCCTTTAATTTTTCGAAAAACCCCATCTAATTATGCCTTGTGAAGATTTCTAATGCCTGAGGGTGTTGTTGGATTCTCACAGTGTTAGTGGCTCCCTCTTATTAAACCCTCCTGTCATCTTGGTTGGTGAGGTTTTGAGGAGATGAGATGGTTGATGCAATTTTCAAATGCAGAAGTAAAAAAACTGAGATGACGATGTGGACAATTCTCTTGCACAGTTGCCAAATTCCCTCAAACTAGAGGAGTTTTTGTTCAATTTACTTGGAAAGAGGGATGTAATTACAGAAGCTACCTCTTCATAATGTTTGCTGTGGTAAACCCCCGTGTTTTCCCCTCTGAAACTCCTCTTGGCCTATCCTATAGACTGTCTCTGTGTATCTTGTAGGAATCATGTGTGCAATCTTGTAGGAATTCCTGTGTACAATCCTGTAGGATTTCCTGTGCAATCTTGTAGGAATTCTTGTGCAGAAAAATGATGGTGTCTTCCTTGCTGTAGGTTTCCTGGGTATGAGAGCGACTTGTGAAAGTGAGCCTCGAGGAAGTGAATGCAAGAATGCATGGGGACGACGATTATTTCCTCTTATGTTCATTTGAGGTGAGGTGGTGAGCTGGCAACTGAGGTACGGTTTCCATTTTTGGACAGTTGGTCCCCACTACCACCTCATCATTCCCCACCCTCATAATCAATTTCCACTTCATGCTTCCGTAGCCTTAACTACTTTTGTCCTTCTCCTTTCTGTTTTTGAGTTGACTACTGCCACGTGTGAGAGGACAAATTGTTTTGTCTTTGTTGACTGATTGAAGGTGGCCAAGTTAATTGGCCACCTTTCGCTTATAGATCAAATTACTCATAACCTTTACACATTTTTACTACATTATGCACATGAGAGAGTGAGTGAGATACTTACCTGTGGTGCTTAATACCTTGTTGCAGTGGTTGAAGACTAGAGGTGCTTGCTGTGTGTATTGGCTGCATGCTATTCTTCTTCCCTTTTTTGTTGTTCTCTAATGAATTTTTTTTTTTTTTGGTGGTGTAGGTACTTGGTGTTGAAGATGATGGTGCTGCTGCTACTTTAGAGTCCCTTCGTCTCTTGGATCATCATGTTGGAAGCTTGGTGTTCTTATGATTTGTATTCTGTGGGATAGGCTACTACAAGATTTCCTACAAGATGTCTTGTAGTTACTTCTCCCTCAAAACTCTTAATCATACCTTATGCTGGGAGTTTGAGGATGGTGACATCAATGGAGAGGGAGACTAGGAGTGTGGAGAATGAGGAATACTCAGGTGATGCTCCCTATTTCTCCCTGTTTCCTTCTTTTTTCGAAGACTGTGATTTTTTTTTTTTTTGAAATTGACACACACACACACACACACACACACACACATATATATTATTTATTTTTATAATTTATTTATTTATTTGTTTATTTATATTATTTATTTATTTATATTTATTTATTTATTTGTTATTATTATTTATTATTATTATTTACATTTTATATTTTATATTTATATATATATACTATTATATTTTATTATTATTTTTTCTAGGGTGAGTGCAGGGGTGATGAAGGTTGACATAGGTATGGTCATGGAATGATGATGTAGGGATGCTATTTCATTGACATAACATGTCATTTTTTCCTTTAAGGTCACTTCCTATAGGATTTTTGGGTCACTGTGATTCCTATAGGATCATCCTGTAGGTTTTTAGGGGATCCTATAGGTTTACGGGGAATCCTGTAGAAAACACAGTCCCCTTGTAAACTGAAGGAAAGGAGTGGAAAAAATGAAAGAAATGGTAGAGTGATGAATGAAAATGAGTGGAAAAAATAAAATGTGAGTGAAATAGGTCTCTTGGTGATCCTCCTTTGCTCTTTGATCGTCCTTCTTGCTGGGAGAACTAATTCTTCAGCCTTAGCAGAGCATGTAGACAAGACCAGGCATCATGTCTGTATAGAGGAGGCCAAGGTAATTGCCAAGGTGGCTCAGTTCCATCATCGCAAGCTAAGGGAAGCTATAGAAATTGAAAAAAGGCCTATCAACCTCAACAGAGATGATGGTTGGAAGGTAAGTAGGTGTTGGATCCCCGCCCTGTCGTCTTAGTGTTTCTTCCCCCCCCCCACCCCGTTGTTTTTCTGTTGTGCTTGCATCGTCCCCCCCGATGCCTTTTGATTCTTCCTCTTCCGCCCTGATCTAGGGTTTCATTGAAACTTTCTCCTGTCCTTCGACTCTTGCGTCTCTTTGTCGCTCTTCCAGGAGGTTCTCTTTCTGTTCGCATAATATAATCTCCTCTATTACAGGTATTTATTTATAGTTATATATAGCGGATGATTATATATCCTCCTCGTGTATTTAATATTATCATTCTTCTCAACCGTACATATGTGCATTTGTCATATATATATACATACATAGAAATATATATAATTTCAGTTATTATTCTAATTTCATTTCATGTAGTTAGAGGATTAGTACTTTGGAAGGGGGCCTTCACCTTCTTGATGCATCCTTGGGGTTATTATGCTTTCCTAATGAGTTATTATTTATCCTTGGTTCTAATTTGGTTTATTGTATTGCATTTATACTTTTCATAGTTTATTTTATTGCAAGTCATCTCTCTATATTAACGATAGAATTAGTATTCTAATATAAATCATATATATATAAATATATATATATATTTCCTCATTAAATAAATTAAATTACTTAATAAACAATCCTATTAATTTTAAGATTTTTCTCGATAATTAGGACCATTAATAAATACCAATGAACTTTACTTTTCAAAATAACCCTCATGATTATTAATTCTCTTAACAAACTAATTTATATATTTAGTAAATAAATTAATAATTTAAGGGCTTTAAACTTACCATTAAAATACATATTTATTTATAACCTAATAACATTAGTACTCATTGTACCTAATTTTACGTATTTATGGAAATAGAATATCATATTATTAATCTTAAGATTATTATAATAAAAGAACAATATTAAATTTATTAATATAACTTTAACCTGACCATAATTATACCTAATTTTACTTATTTATAGAAGTAGGGTAATATATCATTAATCTAAAGACTATTAAAATAAAAATAATATTAAAATTTATTAGTATAATTTTGACCTCGCCTTATAGTCCAAAGTAGCCGTTAATTAGCCGTTATGTAGCCGTTGGAGTCTCTACTCAGTCTATTTAACATGCTAGGCCAGATCTGTTTCTTCACTTGTCCTGATGATGAACCACACTAGTTGGTTCGAAACGCGTCGACAATGGTCTTTTTAATGTGATTTACGCCGAAGCTCTTCTTACAAATTTGATGGATCACAGAAGCCTCAATTCTACAACTTTCGATTGTAAAATATCATGATTAAAATTGGTCTAGACTTCTTAGCAACTTACTCTCAATATCTAAATAAAGTTTGTACAGGTGATTACTCATCCATCGATGTACTACAACCAAGAATGTAGGTTACAATATATCTTCGACCACCTATGCAAAGAACTTGACAGGAATCCTAATAAGGAAAAAAAATATCTCTTATTGGATTTTGGTAGGTATGATATGGTTGACATGTCTAAACATTATTGTTTACTATTACCAAGTAGGCAACCTATTTCCATATTTCATAATTTGCAAGTTGTGAGTAAATGAAGCACTTGTGAAGATTCTAACCATTTAAACAAAATAACTCCAACTGTGATAGAGGGCATGTATGTCACTTGAACCTAAACTTGTTGGGAATCTATATCTAGTTTGGCTCCCTACAACAGGGGAGGGAGAGACTCGGAAAAAGGAGTGACAACTTCATTTCAAATTGTATATATTTTAAGCTCAATCAAGGTAATGGAATTGTAGAAGTTATGTCTAATTTCCCTATGGATTTTGATTTCTATGAACATTTGTGTATATATGGGAAGCATAATTGGGTGAGTTTTTCCTCTCTTGCTAAGAAGGTAGAAGGAATATTAGAGCTTGTTCGCACTAATGTGTTTGAACCTGTGTCGGTTCCATCACGAGGAAAATGTGTGTACTAAGTGTCATGTATAGATGACATCTCAAAGAATAAATGGATATATTTCCTTAGGAAGAAATTTGAAGTCTTTGACATGTTTAAAGAGTTTAAGTCTCTCGATGAAAATCAAACAGAGAAAAATATCAAGGCATTGAGGGCAGATAATGGTGGAGAGTTATGCAGGAAATAATTTGAAGAGTTCTATAAGAAGTGTGGTGTAGCACGATAGAAGACTAATCCATACACACCTCAACAGAATGGAGTTGTGGAAAGAATGAAAAAGATGTTGATGGAAAAGGAAAGGAGCATGCTAAGTGGTGCTAGATTAGGGCAAGAATTCTGGGTAGAGGCAATGGATACTGCATGTACCTATTTAGTAGGTCATCTCCGTCATCCTTGGAGGATAAGACTCCACATGAGATATGGACTAGTAAGAAACACTCTCTCTCACATCTCAAGGTATTTGACTGTGATGCATATGTACATGTTCCAAAGAAGAAAAGAACGAAGTTGAATAGTAAATTTGAAAGGTACATATTTATTGGGTACAACTGTGGTTTAAAAGGTTACAAGCTTTGGAACCCATAAACAAGAAAGTTTGTGTACACTAGAGATATGGTATTTAAAGAGGTGAAGGATGTCATGAAATACAAAGTCCTACCAAGGGAAAAGGAACCAAAGAATGTAAATTTTGATTTAAAGAATGAAAATTCAAACTCCATAGAACAATAGGAATCGGAAGAACAAGAACCACACACTCTATTTTTTAGGAGATCAGCTCAGGAAATAAAGCAGCGCAAGAGGTATAGTCCATCTAATTTCTAATCAAAATTTTATTTATTACTGATGATGATCCCAAAACTATCAGGGAGGTAGTGGATTTAAAAAATGGAAAATTTTGGAAGAAGGCCATGGTTGAAGAAATGGCATCTTTGGACAAAACTAAGGCTCGAGATTTGGTAGAGTTATCGTTTGGAAGAAAACCCATTGGAAAAAAATGGTTGTTTTAATAAGAAGAAGATGAATGCAAAAGAAACAATGGAGAAATAAAAGGCTCAGTCAGTAGCAAAATGTTATTTTCAGATGTCGGGAATTGATTTTGTTGATATATTTTCTCTTGTTGTCGAGTTAGCTTCTATTAGATTAATTTTATCTATTGTTGTTGATTTTGATTTTGATGTAGAATGAATGGATGTGAAGACAACATTCTTACATGGGGATCTGAAAGAAGAGATCTACATGAAGTAGTTAAAAGGCTTGCAGTGAAGGGTAAGAAAGAACTCCTATGCAGGTTAGAAATGTTTGTATGATTTAAAGTAGACACCAAGGATGTGGTATCAAAAATTTGATACACATATGTAAGGACTTAGCTCCAGAAGGAGAAAAGTGGATCAATATGTATAGTTTAAATTAATTGGTGATCGTGTTATTTATTTTTATCTTGTATGTGGATGGTATGTTGTTGATTGGAAATGATAGAGAAATTATGTAGGATGTGAATACCCAATTTTCCTGTAAATTCGACATGATGGATCTTGGTGTTGCAAACTTTATTTTGGGCATGGAAATTAAATTAGATTAGGAAAAGAAGAAGCTCTAGTTAAACCGGAGGAAGTATGTTGAGACAATACTACAGAGATTTAATATGGAGGATAGTAAATCGATGAAGGCTCTTATTCCTGTAGATGTAAAGTTATCTACCGAATAATGTTTGATGACATAGGAAAAGGAAAAGTACATGTTATGTGTTCTATATGTGAGTGCAGTTGATAGTTTGATGTATGCAATGGCCTATATCAAACAAAACATAACACATGTGGCAGTATTGAGCAGGTTTATGTCAAAACTAGGGAAGGAGCTATAGAAAATTTGATGTAGGTTAACCCGATAATGCAATATAAATCAAAGAAGAATACTATAACCTACTTCTACTATCAATTTGCAAAAGCTTAAAGATCAAGCTGAACAATATAACCAGAAAAAGAAGAATCAATCACACAATACACATGAAAATAATTTGGGGAAAGCCTTAGCTAAAAACCTCACTTTATTGTATTATCATACACGATGGAAATACATTGGAATTATAAAAAGCCTTAGCTCTCACAGCTAGCCAACTCTCAGTACAATCCTCACAGATGCTCACAGGCAATCTTGGCTTCTCTCCAGCCTTCCTCTCTACCCTCCAAGCTCCTATTTCCTTGCGCTGTTCCTAGTGGAAGATTTGCCTTCAACCAAGTGGAAAACCAATTTACCAAGTGGATTATCAAGCCTCCAAAACTGTGCAATCATCAAGGATGATTCCTTGACTAAATGCATGAGTTTTATCCAAGAGAAAACACATGCAACTGATAGTACATTGTCCTTGACTTTAATCTCAACTGGGTCTTTCTCATAATAGACATGCATGAGTTTCTGATGAGGGAATCTTTAGTTAACTGGAGTAGCACTAGTTGAGTGCATGCATGCATCAATTGACTGTTAACTCACCATTAGTTCCTTAAACAGTTTGGAACTAATTTAACTAGACTTAACTTTGTAAACTGAGTTAACTAATTAAAACTAAAGTATAACTCAATCTTATCTCCTTAATTTAAGGGATAACTCTTTCATGAATTCAAAAAGACTTTTAACTTGAATTTCTCCAACTAATTAATTCAAAATAAATTGATTAATTATTTCCAAGTAGCTATTAAACTAAATTTGATTTTAATTCACAATTTAATTCAAGGACAAATTAAATTGGAATTTCTTATTGCCACATTTCAACACTCCCTCTCAACAAAAAAGGGATTATCTTCCACCCCGATCCTGTCTTTATGGAACTTGAATTTATACTTTGACAATGCCTTTGTCAAAATGTCATCATCTTCCTCCTCTGTCGAAATATACTACAGCAACATGATCCTCTCGACCTGTGAAATGTCACAGGCAACAAATCTTGTCTGATGCTTCTCCACACTACCATCGGCAACTTTCTTTACCTTGTAAAGACAACAGGAACTCACAAATGACTTGTTCTCTGGTCTCGAAACCACGTCCCAAACACTGTTACGAACTATGGAGTCATACTCCACAATAGCATCAACCCAAATTGGCTGCTACACTACTTACTCAAAGGAAGATGGCTCGGTCTCAACACATTCCCCAGCAAGGGCCAGGTATCCAGAGTACCTATCAAGTGACCTCCTATGTCTGTACTAAGAAGATTTTGCTCCCACATTCTCTCTCGCAACCTTCAACAATTTGTCAGCTTCTCTTGTGCACTTCCATCCATCTCTGGAAGACTCTGCTTGAGTGGATATCTCCACTCCTGGAACCTCTACATGTGGCTACTCCGCATCAGTCTGAGGCTCCTCCTTAGGAACTAATAGTTCCTCCACAGCCTGTATTTAGAGCTCCCTCTCAAGGGAAACTCGCATGGCCTTCTGCTCATCAAACTTGAGAACTCTGTGAACCACTATCCTCCAACTAGTAGGCAAGTACACCCGATAGTTGTGAGGTGTATTAGTTTACCCCATAAGTATCCCTGACTCTGTTGTCAGATCAAGCTTCTTTCGTGCATCCTTTGTCACATGGAAATATACAGATGAGCCAAAGATCCTGAAGTGACCCATCTGGTCTCTTACCGGAGAAAGCTTCCTCTGGTGTCTTCATCCCAAGTATGCGATGCGGGCTTCTATTCTGCAAATACTTTGTTGTCTTGCATGCCTCAACCCACAAGTGAAATGGTAGGCCTTGGTCATGCAGCATTGCCCGTGCTGCCCCTACAATAGTTTTTTTCTTCCTCTCGGCCACCCCATTTTGCTGTGGGTTATAAGATATCGTCAACTCTTGTTTAATTCCTTCCATTGCATAGAAGTCCTTAAACTCTTGAGAGACATATTCTCCACCATTGTCACTTCTCAAGGCCTTGATCTTCTTCCCTGACTCTTTCTCGACCAAAACTTTGAACTCAAAAAACTTTTTGAAGGTTTGTTCCTTCTTTTGTATGAAATAAATCCAGCATTTACGAGAATAGTCATAAATGAAAATCACAAAATACTTTTGCTTCGTTGTGCATGCTGTCAAGAATGGTCCACACACATCAGTATGAACTCACTCTAAGAGAGTCTCTATTCGACTGTCTCGATAATGAAAGGAAGACTTGGTGTAATTTCCCAAGGTACAACCTTTGCATGTGTCAACTTTCTCAAGTTTACCTGTTGGAAGTCCTGTAGATATCTATTGCATTATCTTCAAAGCCCCATGATGCAAATGGCCCAACTGCCTGTGCCATAACTCGCCAATGTCTTGCCTTTGCACCAATTCTGCTTTCGTACTCAATGCTGCATAATCATCTACCTCTAGTTTATAGAGATTCTTCACCCGAATCGCTATCCTCTTGGTCTGACCCGTGGCTATGTGTCTTAGCAATGTCTTTCCTTTACTGAAGACAACAACGTAGCCTTTGTCCTCCAACATCGTGACCAATACCAATTTCTTCTTCAGTCCAGGCACATACTTCACATCTATCAAGGTGAGAGGAGCTCCATGCTCCCTCTGAAAAGCAACCGTTCCCACTCCTAAAACATTATACCTTCTGTTGTCACCCATCTCTATGCACATCTTGAGGTCTTTCTACTCCAAGGCACTGAATAAACTTTTATCATTGGTCATGTGGAATGAGGCTCCACTGTCAAGATACCAGACACAACCCATCATTGATGACACCATGCATGTGATGAGGGTAAAGTCTATTTCGAACTAAGAGGCTAATGCCTCACCTTCCGATCCTTCTAAGGATCCCTTCTTGGACTTCCTCAATGGGAAATTAGTCGCATAATGTCCCATCTCGTGACAATTAAAGCATCTTACTTTAGACTTGTCACTCTTCTTCCCTCCATGAGAAGAATTTGATTTGAAATGGGAAGCCTTCCCCTTCCCTTTACTTGTCGTACTTGCTAAGGCCAGATTTTCTTCACCATCATTCTTGGATGAAGAACCATCTTGTGTGCTCTTCCTGATCTGCTCCTGCATAAGATCCGACCACAATCGTTCCCAAACCAACAATTTCTCCCTTCCATTCATAGAGTCCTGGTAGCTATTCCAAATCTTTGGAAGGCCAAGGAGAGCGAGGCTCACCATATCATCATCAGTAGTAGTTATTCCCACACTACCAAGCTCATCTCTAGAGGTGGTGAGCTTGTTCAGATATGTGGAAATAGTATCACCCTCTCTATCTTGATTCTTCGAAGATTATCCTTGAGCGCCAATTTCCTCTGGTCGTTATTGTTCTGGTAGAGGTCCTTCAATGTCTTCCACATTGAAAATGGAGTATCCTTGCCATGGAGACTCGAGACAATATGGTCTTGAACTCCCTCAAGGATGATCTGTCTCGCATTCCCCACACACTTCTTCCACTCAGCCAACTCTTGTGCATTAGTTGAAGTTGGATTTGGGATTTCTTGATCAATGAAATCCTTCAAGCCATTGTCTTCTAATACAGCCTCCATTCTATCTTTCCATGCTAAGTAATTCGAGCTACCTTACAGTGCATACTCGAGTCTCAAGCCATAGAACATCATTGACCAACCTTGAAGTATGATATGAATTCGGTTTGCACCTGCAACCCCGAACTTCAAACTTCGAATTCTCTTCTCAGTATATTGTTCATGTGTCGATACCATGTAGAAAATCTCTATAAATCTCACTCTGATACCATGTAGAAAATCTTATGTAAGTTAACCCAATAATGCAATATAAATCAAATCATAATACTATAACCTACTTCTACTATCAATCTGTGGAAGCTTAAAGATTGAGCTGAACAATATAACTAGAAGAAGAAGAATCAATCGCACAATACACACGAAAATAATTTGGGGAAAGCCTCAGCTAAAACCCCACTCTATTGTATTATCATACACAGTGGAAATACATAGGAATTATACAAAGCCTTAGCTCTCACAGCTAGCCAATTCTCAGTACAATCCTCATAGATGCTCACTGGAAATATTGGCCTCTCTCCAGCCTTCCTCTCTACCCTCCAAGCTCCTATTTCCTTGCGTTGTTCCTACTGGATGATTTGCCTTCAACCAAGTGGAAAACCAATTTACCAAGTGGATGATCAAGCCTCCAAAACTACACAATCTGCAAGGATGATTCCTTGACTGCATGCATGAGTTTTATCCAAGAGAAAACACATGCAACCGATAGAACATTGTCCTTGACTTTAATCTCAACTGGTTCTTTCTCAGAATAGACATGCATGAGTTTATGATGAGGGAATCTTTAGTTAACTGGAGTAGCACTAGTTGAGTGCATGCACGCATCAACTAAATATTAACTCACCATTAGTTCCTCAAACAATTTGGAACTAATTTAAGTGGAGTTAACTTAGTGAACTGAGTTATCTAATTACAACTCAAATATAACTCAATCTTATCTCCTTAATTTAAGGGATAACTTTTGCATGACTTCAAAAAAACTTCTAACTTGAATTTCTCCAACTAATTAATTCAAAATAAATTAATTAATTATTTCCAAGTAGTTGTTAAGGCTAAATTCGTTTTTAATACACAATTTAATTCAAGGACAAATTAAATTAGAATTTGTTGTTGCCACATTTCAACAGGAGCATTAGACAATGGTAAATCAAGTTTTCATATATCTATGTGGCACTAGTGATTATGGTTTATGCTACCAATGAAGACTAGGTTTGGATAGAGTGTTAGACATACATGGCTTTGTTGATGCAGATTGGGTTGGAGATCTAAATCAAAGAAGGCTTAGAAGTGGGCATGTGTTTAAACTATTTGGAGGAGCAGTCAATTGTATGAGAAAGAGGCAGTTTGTAGTGGTACTTTCAACTACAGAGGATGAATACATGGTAACCACTCATACAAGCAAGGAAGACGTTTGGCTGCAGAGATTGTGTTCAGGTATGGGGTTGGTACAATAAGCTATAATGATAGATTGTGATATCCAAAGTGCAATTTTCTTGGCAAAGAACCCAACTTATCATTCAAAGACAAAGCATATCGATGTTCAATATCACTTTGTGAGGGTTATGGTTGAAGATAACAAGATGTTTCTGGTAAAGGTGGACACTTTAAAGAATGTTGTAGATGCATTAACAAAATCTATAAGCACTGAGAAGTTTTCTTGGTGTAGAGAAACAATGGGTGTTGCTGCTCTAGATTGATGACTGTGAACTCTTACGGCACCCCGTGTGCAAAGAAAACAAGTAGGAGAATCTTGGGTATGTGTTATATTTTTTATGTAGAATCAAGGATTGTTGGGTGGACCCAACGATGGTGGGCGGACCCACCCATGGTTTTGGGCATGATGGTTTTGCCCATGGTATTTTGTAGATCCGATCAAAGGAACTACAATTATGTTACAATCCATGTTTAATGGATTGGTCGTTTATGAATGCTTCAACATGTATAGAATGTATTGTGACATTAAAAGGAACATAATGAAAAATCAATCTAGTTTTCTCTGTTTTCGATTCCAGGAGAAAAATATTTGTGTACGCTTTTTGTTCTCTCCATTGTATATTTTATTTTCTTAAGAATTTGTTTGCAAGTAATTTCTATACAGAGTTAAAACCTTCATTAATTTGTTATGTTGGCTTGGGAAATTGATTGATTCCCTCTTTATGGGCTTTAACCATGTCATACACTCGTATACTAATATTTGGTCTATTTGAGTGAGTAGTTACTTAAGGTACTCATCTTGTATTAAAATACCTAATTTGTTGGACATAGATATCTAATACCCTAATGCTATAGGACAAGGTGGAAAAGTGATGTGAGCTTCAGTCTATTGATACATCAATTTCTTTGGGTGACAATTTTCACAATTTCATTTGAGACATTTCTCGGACCATTATAAAGCTTATTATATGCTCTATATGTATAGTATGTCTCATAATCTATGGTTGAGAATACTCTTGACTACAAAAAAATGTTTAAAAATGCCCAAAAATTATTCATAAAATATAAAACATTTAATAAAATTACCAACATACAGAACCATTAACTGAAAAAATAAATAACCACCAATATCTACTTAAATTATTGATATAAACAAAAAAAGTATTTACTTCTTTATTACATTAAACCTAAACAAAAATACAAACCAACAAATTAATTTAAAATAATCAATTTCTTAAAAAAAAATAAATATAAATATCTAAATCTTTATTTCAACAAATTATTATATTAAATTAAAAACCAAACCCAACATGGATATCAATTTCAATATATTATATTAAATATTAAATTAAAAACCAACCAGAACATGGATATCAAATTCATTTGTAAAGAGTGCAGCTTCTTACAAATGAATATTATGGAGAGGCCAAACGGTGGGCACTCGGAAGCGGTAGTTAAGAAAGAGGTTCATAGGTGGGCTCTAGTATTGGGGATTTCAAACTTTCGTGAAGGATAGGATGGGTGGAGGGCCTTCGACCCAACCTCAAAGTTCCTCCGAGTAGGCAGTTTGCAGGTTCTTCCAAGGCAATCAAATAAAAGGTGGTGGATTGGGTCGATGCACCGCTACAAGGTTAGAGATGGTTATGTACTTGAAGAGGACTTTGGTATTTTTCATCTAAAGTTTCTTTCTCTAATACAAGAAATACTTTACTTAAAAAATATTTTTTGAAAGTATTAACCAGCTAAGACATCTAAGATGTTTAAATTACTATTTACCGTTAAACTTTTCAATATGGATGAAATTTTACTTACGGAATTTTAATAATTCACTTCATCACAATCTATTCTACTCGCCATAATAGTTAACTTTAATCTATTCTATTATTCCCCATAAGTAACCAATTAACTATCTTAAAATACATATTTTTTCTAGTAATAATATATTTTTATAAATAAATAATATATTAAAATGAAATTATTTTATAATATATAATTAATTATAAATATTTTTCTATTTATTTTGTTATCTGAAAATTGATATATATGGTTATTTATAAAAAATATAAAAAAATAAAATTTATTTAAAAATAAATTAAAATAAGAGACAAATTTATTAATGTATAATTTTAATCATTTTCTTTCATATCTTGTATTAATTCTTCTCTATAAAACAATTTTACTAATAAATTTGATATCTCTGCATATGGGTTTAAGATGTATATAGACTTACTCAAATTTTATTATGTGTTATCTATGTAATCATTATATATAGCATATTTGCATGCTTTGTCTTCATGGCTCAGCCCACCTTAATAGGAATAGGAAGCTTGCCCATAGATGATTTTTTTTTCAATTTCCACCATTAAATTTAACCTTTTTAAATTAATTTAATTTTATATTATTTACAAATGACAATAGAATGTATTTATTTGAGAGTGGGGATTTTCATAATTATTCATATTGTTTAAAACTTTCGAATATAAATTGTGGAAATTTTCTCTCTCAAACTTTTAGGGTAAACACTCCACCCTAATAAATTTATCCAAAACTAATAAATTTATTTAATTAATAAAA
>APFE030741369.1:138119-166593 GCA_000404065.3 Pinus taeda
AACTTCTTAGAAACTCGGTGGCTATATATAAATAATATATAATAATGTCTGTACAAGTGATCACTCATCCATCGATGTACTACTACCAACCATGTAGGTTACAGTATATATTCAACTACCACCTATGCAAAGAACTTGACAGGGATCCTACTAAGAAAAAAGCATATCTTTCTCATTGGAGTTTGGTATGTATGATATGGTTGAAACTTGACCTGTCCAAAGAGTACTGTTCACTATTAGCAAGTAGGCAACCTATTTCCATATTTCTTTAAGTTTTAAGTTGCGATTAAATGCAGCAACCGATGAAGATTCTGACCTTTCAAACAAAATAGCACGCGTTTCACTTTAACTTGAACCTGCTGGGAATCCATATCCAGTTTGCCTCCCTGCAACCGCTTCTTCAGTAAAGCGAGGAGGGAGACACGGGGAAAAAGCAGTCACAACTTCATTCGAAATTATATAGACTTAAGCTCAATCAATCAATCTCATATGACTTGCTTTTGCTTTTGGATTGACTCGTTAACAGTGACCCTGATGCGACCAGGCTACAAAAGTTTTGGACCAGAAGGCCCATGGCTGGCCAACTTTATGCGAACTTTACTCTGAAATTGGAGATGTAGCTCTCCTGCTTATCAAGCCACCAGCTGTCGACATAGATTCCCCCTGCCTTTTCTTCCATAACAACCAGTCACAGGAAGACACAGCTGCTGCAAAGTTGTGCTCAGTAGCAGAGAAGTAAGGAAACTTGTGACTTTTTCGTGAAAGATGGCGTGCAAGGGCATTCCCCAAGGATGGATTCTCTCAGCCCTGGTATCATTTCTATATTTGCAGGTTGGTGCTCATGGGGATAGAGCTGGTCCTCTGTTGGGTCTCCATGAGAGGAGCTATAGCGGCCGAATGAGGTTGCGGTCTGTTAATTTGGTGGAAGCAAAAGGAAAAGAGAAGCAGACCCTGCTTGAGTACGAGACGCGTTATTTTGGCCAGATTTTGGATCATTTCACATATACACCTAGAAGCTATAGAGTCTTTCAGCAAAAATATCTCATCAATGACAAGCATTGGGGAGGGGCCGAGAGCAGGGCACCTCTATTTGTTTATACTGGTAACGAGGGAGATATTGAGTGGTTTGCCAATAACACAGGCTTCATGTTCGAGATTGCGCCTAGGTTTCAAGCTTTGCTCGTCTTCATTGAGGTGAAAACTGATCAGGTTGATGCACAGGTTAATCTAGACTAAACACATTATTACATTATTCTTATTGAGTATTTCTTACATGTTTTCAGCACCGCTTCTATGGGAACTCAATGCCATTTGGGGACAAGATCAACTCTTACAAGAGCACAGAAACATTGGGATATCTTAATTCCCAGCAGGCCTTGGCAGATTATGCCACTCTCATATTAGATTTGAAGAAGAATCTGTCTGCCCAAGCCTCCCCAACTATAGTTTTCGGCGGTTCTTATGGTGGAAGTGAGCCAGGGCTTCATCCCTAACCTTTGAATAATAAATATTGACATAAATACTTTCTTTTTCATAAATCATGGACTTAGTTTAGACCCATTTAAACCATAGACCTAGTTTAGATCCCTCTGTGTTTGTATCCATTTTCAATGTGCTTTTCACACTGTTTAGAATTAAGAGTTGATATGTCATCCATAGCCCCACCTGGATTCTCTCTCCATGACATGATAGGGAAGTTATCAATCACACAATACTGCCCAGTGCTTCCATTTCCATGGTGTCTCACATAAAATTGGTTTCACTGTGTGTTTGTTGCAGTGCTAGCTGCTTGGTTCCGACTGAAATATCCCCATGTAGCCATCGGGGCTGTTGCATCATCTGCGCCCATCTTGCAGTTCGATAATATTGTGCCTGAAAATACCTTCTATGACATTGTTTCAAACGATTTCAAGCAAGCAAGCGAGAGTTGTTTCAGTGTTATCAGACAATCATGGGACGATCTACAAGAGAAATCCACGGAAGATGGAGGTCTACACGAGATAAGCAAAACTTTCCGAACTTGCAAGTAAACTTTCCTGATCCTTACCTGGTCCTCATTATAGGAAGCTCTTAATGTTTGATAAACTTATAAGGTGTTGTTTAACTATGGGAGGTTTTGGAGTTTTTGGTTAGAATCTTTTTAAACCATTTTTATAAGGTGTTGTTTGGAGTTTTTGGTTAGAATCTTTTTAAACCATTTTATAAGGTGTTGTTTAACTATGGGAAGTTTTTGGAGTTTTTGGTTAGAATTTTCTTAAACAATTTTTAGCTAAATTATGATATTTTGTTTTTTAAAATGTGTCTTTAAAAGTATAAATGGATTTAGCAATGTGAAAAACCTTGGGGGCATTTATTGAGTTACTGAAAATTCAAAAAGAATTCACCATGTGACTTCAAAAATATATACCAGATTTTGAGCAATTTAAACATAAAAATATGAATAAAAAAAGGCTCCAAAATTTTTAACGGGTAGTCGACTGAGTGAGGACACCAAGAGAGGTTATTGAATCGAGGGCCAAGATGAATCTATTCTACTATATTATATTATAGCAGAGATAATTTGAAAAATCAGTTAGAGAAGCTGCAGAAGTTTTGTTGCCTGCCTTTGATATAATATTGGGCTTAATTAGAAGAAAATTAATGGCTATTTTGCTAATATTTGGCTACAGGGATCTCGAAAGTATAAATCCTGTAAGGTCCTGGCTGGAAGAGGCTTTCACTTACACTGCAATGACTGACTACCCAACTGAGACTAATTTTCTGATGCCTCTACCTGCATACCCTGTAACAGAGGTACCTTCCCAGGCTGATTTCTTTGATCAAAGCCCTTCTTACCTATTTACAATATGTTAAATTTCAAATGCTATTTCTAATTCCATATTCGAATTCATGGTCTGTTTATGAAGATGTGCAATGTAATTAACAGCTTCCCCCAAGGGACTGACACCCTATCAAGAGTATTTGCTGCTGCTAACATATACTACAATTATTCAAACACAGAGAAGTGCTTCGAAATGGAGCATGAAAGCGATGCTCATGGTCTCAGTGGATGGGACTGGCAGGTTAGTAAAATCCCATAAGCTCTAACTATCATTTTCCGTTGTTTTGAAGACTGTAAACCGTTCTTAGTGCTTATTTAATCTTCCATGTCATGGAGTTTGGCGATGGTGACAGCCTAAGTGCAATCTGTGTGTGTGACAGGCCTGTACAGAAATGGTAATGCCAATGAATTATTCAGTTGAGAGCATTTTCCCACCTTCTAGTTATGACTACCTTTCATATCAACGCTATTGCCAAAAGCGGTATGGAGTGATGCCAAGACCACACTGGATAACAACAGAATTCGGCGGTCATGTAAGTGTATCTTCAATGAAATAATAAACTATGGATTGCGCTGTACCAAACAACTAACCCCAGATTACTTTTTTATTGCAATTACAAGGATATTAGCACTGTTCTCCAACACTCTGCAAGCAATATCATCTTTTCAAATGGGTTAATGGATCCATGGAGTGGGGGAGGGTAAGTGCCTTTAAATATAAATATCCCTCTGCCACTTTTTATTTTTCTGGGACCCCGAGTGATATAGCATTCATTGACGTGGCAATACCCAAATGCAGAGTACTCAGGAATATATCAGACAGCGTTGTAGCGCTAGTTGCCCAAAAAGGTAAGATCAGATATTAAAGCTGTCCATTGGAAAATTCATTTTTTCTTATTGTTATAATAACGTGGCTCATTTGAAATATGTTGGCAGGAGCCCACCATGGTGATTTTCGTTTTTCGACAAGTGAAGACCCTGACTGGCTGGTACAGCAGCGCAGGCAAGAGGTTGAGCTTATTGAAAGCTGGTTGCAGAAATACTACAACCATTGATTGCCTCTGGATAATGCAATCGTAAATTGATTGTTTCCTGCTCTTTCAATTTTGAGTTAAAGATGTCAAGGAACTTTGATACGTTGAACTTTCCATTCTTAAAGTATTCAGCAATGGGAAATTTACCAACTAAACTATTCTTTGAAATTTTAATTTATTTGATATTTTATATGGCAATCTATTTTAATTAAAGTTTTTGGATTGAGAGTTTAAAACCTTCTCATTGGAATTGGAAGGATAAAATGGAGTCTAGGCTTAAAGTTGTTTCACTGTCAATAGGTCAAAATGAAAGAGCTCATATGTGCTTTTTCCCTTCACGGTCTCTGGATGTCTATTCTTAAAATTTTGTGTTTTACTTTGTTGGGTGGTAGTTGTGATTGTCTCATTAGTATGTTATCTTTTTAGGGGTATCAAATCTTATCAGACACCATAGTCTGTCATAGTAAAGCTAGAAATGTTGACCACAGTTAAAAATCTAATTCCAATTTTAATAATCTCCTGATCTCCAAATCTTAAACTAAACTATAAATTTATAAAATATAGGATTTGCGGATGGTTACATATATCTTTGGAGGCTACTAATTCCCATCGATCATTATCATTAAAAAAAATCGATTCATTGTCTCTGGATCCGCTTTCATAATATTTATGACTACTTGAAGAAATTACTTTCGCGAATCTATCGCCTGTGGATGCGCATTCTTAAATTTTCCATTCATTACGCGCATTCTTGATATTTATGACTATTTGAGGAAGAGATAACTGATGCCAAGGTCTAAAATTTAAGTTTATTTCTAATACTTTTCCCTTCATTGATGTTTCAATCGAATTTTAAAAGTACTTTGACCTTCGTTGATGTTTCAACCGAATTTTAAAGGTTCATTACCTTGATGCAATTTTTTTTTAGAATTGAAGGTCATTTGAAAAAGAAAAGTTTCCGTAGGCATGTTACCGCATACTCTACTAAAAATAATATTTTCTTTATTTTGGATGAAAATATTTTCATTGCCATTTTAACTTTATCCTGTGTTAAGAATTGAACTATACTTTATTGACTCCAATTCAAAGACTTGCAACTTATAATTATTAAAAAAAAGAAAAAAACTCTATTATGAATATTTAGTCTTCATTGACTTTCATGTAGATTACGAAAAGTGGGCCCTTTCACTGACTTTTGATGCACATCATTTGATCATCCTTGAAACAAAGATTTTCATGCTCTTTTTAGCTTGAGGTTTTTTAATATTTTACAAAATGATGTTACATTAATTTAAAAGTTTTTTGCTTTTTTCAAATTGTATTTTTTTGGGGTTAAAAATGGTAATTTATCGAAATAGATGATTTTATTGAGTATATAATTATTTTAGATTTTTTTAATAATGGATTAAATATTTACATTTAAAAAAAAATAGTCTTTAAATTCAAAATATTAAATTTTCTGAATTTTAATTTAATGGTTAATTTTTTAATTTTTTTAAACAATATATGTAAATCTTTTGAAAAGAACCTTGATATATAAGACTAAATTTATTATCAAGTAATTCTTGAGTTTAATTGATCACAAGGTCACAATAAGAATTGTAGCATTTTTAATTCATGTAAATGTAGCATGGAAGAATATATTTCGATTATGTAAAATAAATATAAATGTCATAATTAATAATTCTCCAAATCAAGGAGTGATTTGGAGTTCATAGCACATTGTGTTAGAGAATTGAAAGTAATTTAAAGGTTTTGGTATTAAATAATTTATGTTACAGTGTTTGCATTAAATGACAAGACAATTTTATTCTTATCTTAAAAAATTATTTAAAATTGCAATTTTTAAATAAAATTCAATTTCTTTATTAATTTAAAACTAGATTCATGCAAATCTAAAGTTAAATCTAAAATTTAAAAATCTAAACCCAAACTTAAATCTTGAATTTCAAATCCATAATCAAAACATAAAACAAAACCTAAATTAATAATAAGTCAATGCTTAGGCACATGAAATATTGATATTATTTTCAAGATTACAAATAAAAAAAGCATAAATAGTATGTTCAAAGATGGTAGAGATCTAATTTGTAGAACACTTGTTATGTTTTCAATTTGAGATGACAAGAAGGTACATTTTATGACATAACATCATGTAAGGATCCTTAGAAAATGCATCAATATATGTCAATGATTTGTAGAATTAATATATGAAGGATTTAATCGAAGGAACTTAGCTCGAGTGATGGCACAGGTTTCCTGTCCTGAATTGCATGGGTTCAAATCTATGAAGACACCCTAGACCTTGTGGCATTTATGAAATAGTTGTTCTACCTTGTGAAATAGTAATAACCATATGTACAAAGTTACTGATTCCACTAAGTGGACTGTACTCATTCTTCTTAAAAAACATATATTTGTATCAAAGTAGTGCACATATCTACCTATTATTGAGAACTAGATGAACCTCCTTATAATGATAATAATAATGAGGTTACATTATATTTTGTAAGAAATTTATATCTTGAATTAAATCCCTTTTTATTAAACTTAGATTAGTTTCAACTATAGCCGTCATAAATTATTATTTTTTATGAGTATATAAGATCTTGATTCAAATAATTGAGATGTTTGTATTCAATAATTAAGATGTCAACTCCCAATTATTGATATATGAGTTTCCAATATTATTCTTCCGTAACATAAATTAATGTTTGTAACAAGGTCCTCACTTGTAACATGAAAAAAATGACAAGTATTAGAAAGTATGGGAAATACTTTTTGCTTCTTCTCTTCTACCTGAATATTAATAAAATGTGAGAAATGGGTAGTGTTTTTTCTCCTCCTTACTCAAAATACAAAAGTGTGAGAAAGGTATTGCGCTCCATATTCTCCTTACTCAAAATACAAAAGTGTGAGAAAGGTCTCATGCTCCATCTTCTCCTTACTCGAATGCCTAAAGTGTGAGAAAGAGTTGGAACTCCTTCTCCTTATCCTTGTCATTCTAATTACAAAGATATGAGAAAGTGGCATTGCTCCTCCTCTTGAAAACTAATTCATCCACACTAACATTATTTTTAAACAAATTGACCTTTATGCACATTCCAAACTTTTAGTAGGGGAAGAGAAATAACACAAATTTGTATGACTTAGTTTAGGTAAGGACTTGTACAATGAACAAATGCAAATAAGAAACTTCTAAAACAATAGTTGATTACAGTAATATGAATATAGGATATAGACAAACAAAGTTTGGGACAAAAAAATAAGATATATTGCTCATACATAAGAAAAGTCTAAATTGTAAAAGCATACACTTTCAACATTTCAAAAATTAGTAAAATAGTAAAATTTTCATACATCAAAAGATTCATAACTAAATTTAGTCTCCAAGAAAGTTTTCCAAATAATAGTTTCTTATTAATTAATTTTATAAAATAGTTTATAAAATTGTAAAGGAAAAACAAACCTTCTTCTATCTAATTTATATTATTTACACCAGAAAATAGGTAGATTCATCATTTTGGTTGCTTTTAATGTAAATCTATTTCCCTTGGTTGTCAGGTTTATACAAGATTGCCTAAATAAGAGACATAATGAAGGCCCATAATTACCCATTAGTTAGTGGGTCTGCATGCCCCTTTTGAACAAAACAATACCTCAAAGTGATTTTTCCTTGCTTAGCCTTCTTTCTCTTATTATTATTCTCTAGATGTTACTTGCCTAAAGTCATAGATATCATTTGGGTGGTTTCCCCCTCCTCTAGGATACCCTATTTGTTGAGATTTTCTGTTTTGCATAAGATAGGCAAAATCTCAATTGATGACAACAATAGGAATCAGTTCCTAGATTAGCTCTAGGTTGTTGGGAGATGATTAATGCCTCCTATATTTGATGTGAGTGAGTTAATGAGGTTGTTAGATTCTCTTTGCTATATAATAGGCAACAATTCGGATTGTTTGCTATGAGGGTGAGAGTTTTGTGAGGATTTATTTATGTAATCTCCTGTTTGATTAATAAGATTGCTGATGCCTATGTTGTGTGTACGTAGCCCAGATTGGTTGGGTGAACCACGTTAATTTCTGTGTCTTTATGTGCTTGAATTATTTGCTGAGTGATTTGTCTAATTTGTTGTGCATCTGATCTCCAACACTATTATTTCCTTTTCTTTCTTCTATTTCCTTCTTTCTTTTCCCTCATACATCACTCCTATAGGTATAGGGTGGGGAAATAAAGGGTTTTAGCTCAACCTATGTAATTTCATCCTCTTGATTGTTTCTATGCATAATTGTTCTCTAAAGAGGGTATCACTCGAATTATGTGAGGAATGAGATTCCTTATTTTTGAGGATATTGGGTAAATATTATGACCTATGTTGGACATATTATATTTCTATTTCTAATGAATCCTTGGCTATTTTTCACAATAAGAAATTATCTATATTTTATTTTCTTTAAGATGGGTACATTTTCTATATATGAGGTCAAGGTTATGTGATTTTTTAATAACTCATTTGACCTTGTTACCTCTTCTGTAACCCATATATGGTTGCTTTCTTTGTCGTAAGGAAACTCCTATGGTTGCTAGGTGAATGTTACCGTAAATCTACCCATGATTTGTGATAGAACAATGGATACATTCTTTATTATTTCCCCTAGATCTAATACCCCAAACAACTTTCACATGCACAGAGAGATATGCATACCTTTTTTCGAAGGTTGTCATGTGATCCTAACTAGTGAAATTAATGAAGCCCCTAATCCAACTCCTAGAGGTCTTGCTTCATCTCCCAAACCTATATCCCACACAGAATAAAGAAAAAGAACACCAAATTATACATCTCCTAATAATGCAAACATTGGAAATAAAACAAATCTAATCTAGATTTCTTAAGTAGGTCTAGATATAACCACATAATGCATAAACAACATCAATTGAAGGGGAATTAATGAAATATATATTAAAACTAAAAATTTATAAAAGTTTCACTTTATGCATTGATGCAATCTGCAATGGCTCCTTAGCTCCAAGCTCCTCCCATGCTCACACTCATAAGCGAGGAAAACTCAAGAATGTAAGCTCACTATGTGAGGAATCTTGCTGATTTTGGCAACATGTAATTACATGTATGTTCTCACTGTTTTCTCCCATAGGATTGGCTTCATTATATAGACTTATTAAGGATATAAGAGGATGAATCTAGATACCTAAGTCTTGGTGAATTTAGAGTCTAATACAAGTTCCCAAGCAATTATACAAGGTAATTCAACCCTTCTTAGATTGATATCCTTAGAAAGGAGCAAGCCTAGAAGCTTATGAGGGTCATCTCTCCCTGCTAGAGTGTAGAGAGTGAGATCACTCTTTGTCAATAGATGGGGAGCAATGATGCTCTCAATTTCAATTTCTTAGGGATAAGTGCTAGTATTAGCATAATTACAAAGGTAGGTCTCTCAAGATAACTCAAGGGTGATAGATAAGGTTATAAAAAATGCCCCTTAATGTGTGAGTTCAAAAGAGGAACTAATGGCCAAACACATTATAATACTATAGTAATTTTGGTAGCATAAGGAAGGAGTAGAAGATGAAGGAACCAAGATGGAATGTAATTATTCATTAACCAATTATGTAGATCATCCCCAAAGTAGGAATAACCATGTTCAATACACGAGGTAAGAAATCATGGTCACAAAGACAATACACTATGGATCCATAACATGAAATGAAAATACGTGGCCATAAAGAAATACATTATGGATCCATTTCGTGAATAAAGAGATCATAGCCAAGAAAAAAATAACGTGGATCTATTTCATAGCATACATTGGGAATGAATCAAAGATGAATGAGAGCACCATAATTGGTGTTCAAAGTACATATAATAGTGAGATACTCTATCACAACTTGGGAGGGTTAGCATCAATGATCGAGATGCCCCTAAACCCAAGGTATTCATCCTAACCATTATGGTATGAGTCTACAACATGTAAATATGTGAGCTAATGCTAAGTATGGTAGAAACCATTTGATTATTGGACAATGAGAAAAAATATTAACAAACACATGATGACACATCAATGATAAAAATGGACCCCAAGGCACTTAATAGAATCTAGCAACTTTGAATAAATGAGTTGATATTGAACACCTATATATTTGATTAAGTAGAGCTAAATAAGATAAACCCTTTGTAAATCATGAGGAAAGCTTCCACTAACAATTGTAAACTCAAAGGTATTAATCGGTCTCTAGATTAATTTACTAGATAATGAGTTGATGTGTATCATAAGAGATTTTTCAAAGACAACCTTCATGTATCCCCCTTAAATCAACACAAAAAATAAACCAAGAGATAATGTAAGGAGATAGAGTCACCAAATACAACCGACATAGGGATGTCTAACACAAAATCTCAATAAATTTAAACTGTAATTTTCCATTTAGCTTAAAATGTCCCTTAAACACAGTTGAAAAAACATAGGAATGTCTTGGAAACAATGATGCAAGGGCACCATTGATATGGTGCAATGACACTTGAGGCTCAAAGAACTTTCTATAGTGACTAAGACAGTAATTAGCCAAAGGAGTATATGGCACATCCTAATGGAAAAACTCAGATACAAGCTATAACCCAATTGTGAAACAATGACACAAATGGGTGACATGTTCAATGGAAACACAACTAATGATAGTCAATTGTAGATAGAAATATTATTAGAAACCCCCACTCTTTTGTTGTTGAAATCATGTTTATAGATTAATGAGTATGAAAGAGAATACAAGTAAGCTCAATAATGTTTTTTTCATTATGTTTTAATAGCCCCAAAATATTTGAAAGAATACTTAAGAGGGACACATTGAAGCGCTTCCATGGAATGGATTCATTTAATGTTATTAATCGATGGGATCGAATTTCAGTCGCTTGCCTCTTCAACCGTTATTCCTAATGATATAGGTTCTTTACCATTATTACTCATCCACCTTTCAAGCCTAGGTGGAGATTTCACAAGTGTATGGATCGATCAACTGAACCACCTGGGAACATTATTCTTTTCACCTTGATCCTCTTTTAATGAGGGGTGTAACACATATATATATTATCCCTCCCATAGTTTAATGAGCATAACAAATGGAGAAGAGTGACCTCATAAAACTTCATTGTTTAATGAGCATGAGAAGAATGAAATGGAAGCTCATCTTGGATAAAGGAATGACATAAGGTTTTACATCTAGTTCCATGTTGTTGGAACTAACATATGTAAATGCAAGGAAAAGAGTTTGGAAAAATAAAAACACTCATAGAAATAGTCTCTCTACGAAGAGTAGGATCACAAAATGGAGGAAACAATAATGCAAATGGCAAGAGGTCAAGTGCAACCACAATAGTGCTAAGTTAGACCAAGTAAAATGAGAACATAACAATAGGCATTGGGACATTAGTAGTTATATGCACATGAAACAGGAAAGAAAACATAAAAAATTGGGGCAACCTCCTCAGGATATGGCAAGAAGCTAGGTGAAATGAGAAGAATGCAACTCAACTTCATGTCATGGCATGTCTAAGGGAGGATTTTTAAGCCTAGAAAATTGTCATAGCATGGGCACTAGAATGAAAACCAAGTGCTACTCTAGGTCACCCATGAAGGGTAGGCACAATTACTCCTGTTGAAATGTGCATCAAGGAAAGGATAATGATGCAACATGGTGGGATCAAACCTAAGGGACATTGATGATAGGAAATATGATTAATAATGCAAAAATAATATAGGTTGTTGTTCCCTAGATTGACCCCTTAAGGGTCAATGCCAAGGAATCTAATGGAATTTTAGTGAACTTCCTCACTTTAGGTCCTAGGCTGCCCCCTTGGACCAGAGGGTGTAACTCTTGATGTGTTAAAATGATAATTGCCTTGAACCACCTCAGAACAAGCATTTAAACTTGTTAGATTGAGAAGTTAATGATGTTGTGTAAGATGAAAAGATGAAGAGTTAATAACTAAGTGGAGATAATAAAAGATATAATTAAAGCATACTGATCAAAGAACCTCCAATTGGTGTCATCATTCCCATAACACAAATTATTCAAAGTAAATAGGCAAAAGCTTAAAATAAGGATATTTCTAGTGGATGATTTTAGTATTGACCAACATAGAGGGGCAAATATGCTAAACATAAATGGGCATAAAATTAGTATTTCCACCTACATTTAATAGTAGAGAGCATGCTACATTTATATCAAGCAATTCACTATATGCATGAAAACAATCCATTTGCCATGTCAATTTAATAAATTACAAAACAATTGTAAACCTTGCAAGATCCAATCTCTAATATGTGTATCCACCATGATAAATTAATGATAATGTATATCAAATCAATCTAGACGTTCTAAGAAGTTACATTAATCAAACCCTAATACAAACATTAAAAAATATATGGAAAAGGAAAAAATGAGCGTTGCAGCTCCTAGCTCTTGGCAGCTAGTGTTTCCCTAGCTGCTACATATGCTAGCTTAGATTTGTTGTGCAAAAGACTGTAGCACTCCGCTTTGGGACTCCATTTTGTGACTTGGCCATTGAAGAATAGTATTTGCAGAAAGAGACCCTAGCACCTATAGTTGTGGCTCCAGTAAGGTTTAGGCTTGCATTCGTCAAACATACCACAATAGGCATCACAAATATGAACTTGTAGATCAATTTTCCTCCACTCATTATGGAGGATGTGGTTGCATTAGAAATTTTTTGAGGCCTATAATGGGTCTGAAAATAGAAACTTACAACCGAAATCAACTTTATAAGAAACAATAAGATTCAAGATGATGATGCCAACCATGGGAAATGATTCACTATTTTTGAAAAAAAAAAAAAAAACTATTTTTTCAACTCATATTTTCAATTTATCTCCCTACAGGTTTACTCAAATTTCGAGCACGAGCACTCATTGGATGCAAAATTTAATTTTTCATCCAAAGAGTACCCATGTTGAATACTTTCGATGGACCTTGCTACACGGACAATGAGAAATAGATGAAAAAAACATGATTGCAATCATGTTTTTCTCATTTTTTGTGTAGCAGGGTCCATTGAAAGTATGCAACATGGGTACTCCTTGGATGATGAATTAAATTTTGCATCAAACGACTAATCTTGCTTGAAATTTGAGTAAAACCGTAAGGAGATAAGTTGAAAAAATAGTTTTTTCTTTTTCTTTTTTTCCCTCTAAAATTTGATGATGTAATGTAATCTTATTTTATTATTTCCACTATTATTTTATAATATTCCTTAGGATGTCCATTTCATACCTCAAAATTTCTCTAATGCATTCAGAGCCCTACTGTAGGCACAACAACCACAAAGTCCTTCTTCTCCCTCTCAAAAATTTGTGAAGAAATTAGTTAAGACTCCCAATGTGGAACTCTCTCTGTTAGATCCATGCAAAAGAGCCTTAGCCCTATCAAAAAGGTAATGGTTGACAAGTTTATGGGCTTATGGTCAAATTCAAAAGTTGTTGAATCCTGGATTATGGAACAATGGACCCCCAAGCTTCAAGGTCAGGTAACTTTCTTCGGGGTAGGTAGGGGTTTCTATGTTTCTTTATTTGTCAATATATTGGAAAGAGATTTGATTTTAATATTAGGGTCGTATTTTATGGGGTCTAGAGGCCTCGTTATCACCCTATGGACTCTTCATTTCAATCTAGATTTTGAAATTACTTATGTGTCGGTGTGGGTTTCACTGCCTCACCTCCCTCTCCATCTTTGGGGGCCTAATGCACTAAAAGATATTGGAAATAAGTTGGGCCACTATTTAGACAAAGAAAAACCAAAAAGAGGTCAATTTTCTTGTGTTAGCATTTGTGTCTAAGTAAATCTCAATGAAGGTTTACCATAGGCCCAATTTTTTTTTAGAGGAATGGATTCATTTTCAGTAATTGGACTGAGTAGATTTTGTGGATCATTTGTCACTCTCATGGGCACTTTGCTAAAAACTTCCCTCGACAAAAAAAAAAATAAAATTGATGCGCAGATCCAAGCCCATAATATTTTTTCTTTATTTAATATCTTCTTCTTAGACTAGAAGTGATATAATACTCATTGACGTGGCAATACTTAATTATAGAGTACTCAAAAATATATTAGACATATTTGTTTCGTTAGTTGCCCAAAAAGGTAAAGATATCAGATCTTAGAGTTGTCCATTAGAAAAATAATTTTTGCTATTGTTATAATCTAGCTCATTTGAATTTGTGATTTGGATATTATATGTTGGCAGAAGCTCACCATAGTAATTTTCATTTCTCAACAAGTGAAGACCCTAACTCACTGGTACAACAACACCGGCAAAAGGTTTGACTTATTGAAAGTTGGTTGCAGCGATACTACCAACATAGATCCATCTTAAATATGGATCTAACATGAGTTGATAGGGATCCAATTTCTTCACTTGCAAAATTTTTTATGAGTAGACATTATTTAAATGTTTTGTATAGTTATTTAATTTTTTGTTTTTAGATTTTTTTTAATTTTTATTTTGGCCAACATGAGCAAAATGTCAACTTTGATAACGGACCAACAAGCTTACACATCATATTGGGCTAAAATGAGCCTCTCCACTCAATTACTAGTATTAAGTGTAAGTTTTTTTATAAGCGACATTATTTAAATCTTTTGTATAATTTTTAGATTTTTCATGATTTTTATTTTGGCTGACATAAACAAAATTAAACTGTAAAATGAACTTCTAATCTCAACCACCATTGATTGCAATTAATTTTTTTTATAACGTTAGCATCTATTTTCTTGGTTAACTTGATAGGTCATATATTAACGTTATAATTTTAATTCAAAATGCCACCGTGGAATCCAACGTTCTTGAATTCACTACCTCCTCCTCTCTCAACTCTGGGTATCTTTAATATTCTTTGAATACAATTTCCAAAATAATACTGTGCAGAACTCAATGATCACGTTATCTGAGAAGTTTCATCAAATTTCAGCTTCTCATTAAATTGGCAGACAAATACCTTCCCATGAGATTTCAAAATTCATATTTCCCTGTTCACTATACATATAATATTAGCAAAGTAATTCGTCGACGTATAAATATGACGTGGCAAGCAGAACTGACATGAAATTTAGAAGGGTGCATTTGTCCTCTATATGGCAATCTATTTCAATTATAGTTTTTGGATTGAGAGTTTAAAACCATCAAGCAACTTAAAACAAACCCTTTGCTCCGTTCTTTGATAGGAACGATAAAATAGAGGCTAGGGGCTAAAGTTGCTTCAGTGTCAATGGGTCAAAATGAAAGGGCTCATATGCGCTTTTTCCTTTCCCTTTTTTAAATTTCTCTTTATTGTGTTTTCAGTAGGATTACTAAGTGGAGTGGTTGTTTTATATGGATGTTATTGCTTTTAATTGGTTTCAAAATTCAGAGGTGATACTATGGCTTGTCGTAAGGCAGGCTGGAAGGATTAAACGTAAAATTGGAATCTAAAATCTCCATTACAATTTTTAGTAGTCTCAATCCTAGATTCAACTATGAATTTATGATATACGTGACTGGCAAATTATTCATATATTATTATATATATAAAAAAATAGTTACTATCTCACTCTTAAACTAAAATTATAAATTTCCCAAGTTGGTTACATATATCTAAAAAAGTTACTAGTTCCTAATATTTATGACTATTTGAAGAGAAAGTTGTTCTGGTCCCATTGGCTATTAAAAATTTCTCTTCGTTGACTCATGTGCGTTCTTAATATTTATGACTACTTGAAGAAGAGAGTTGTTCACGAATTTATTGCCTCTAGATGTACATTATGAAAAGTGAGCCCTTTCATTGACTTTTGAAGCAAATCATTTTCATGCTCCTTCTAGCTTGAGGGTTTTTAATATTTTAAAGAATGATGTTACATTATTTTAAACAATTTTTTTTTAAGTCGTGATTTTTGAATTAAAAATGACAATTCATCCCTTACAAATATAATATATTAAAATATATAATTATTTTATATATTTTTAATAATGGATTAAAAATTTACTTTTAAAAAATAAAGGGTTTATTCAAAATATTGAATTATTTTTAATTTAAATTTTCAATTCTTAAAATTATTTAAAAAAATTATACTCGGAAGCTTTATATCTTCGAAATCTAAAATCACGTTGATATTACATAGATTTGATTCATTACTCTAAAGTAATTTTTTTTAATGTTTAAATTGGATTCACAATGTCACACTGAAAACTTGTTAGCATTTTTGTTTTCATGCAAATGTCAATATGGAAGAATATATTTCTATTATGTAAGATATATACAAAAGTTCATACATTCATATTCTCTACATGATTTTAAAAGAATCAAGAGTGAGGTTGGGAGTTCATAGAAACTTTTTGAGGTCAAAGGAAATTGAGGAGGCTTTTAAAGGTTTTATATTAAATATTTATGTAGTGTAAATTAGTATTTAATGATAAGGTTTAATTTTCTATTCTTTACACTTATAACATATTTATTATTTATAATATATTATATATATATATATATATATATATATATATATATTTTATAATTTGTAACATTCAATGCTACAAAATTAACACTTCCTCTTAGTGAGGAATGCGTTCTAGTGTTGCAACCCACTGAAACAACACCATGTCTCTGCATCATATCTTGTCACACTGTTGATCTTTGGTTGTTGTTGCCCACCAACCACTACACAACTCTGATAAGTGTTGCATCTGTGTTATTACTTCAAACACTGCAACTCCCCCTCCATCTGTTGTTGCTGCAACTACAACATCTGCAATTAAAAAACATCATAAACACTGAATCAACTGTGATCAGTATGATACATCTGTCACCTGAGTCTCTGACTGCTACTAGCATCTGTGTTGTCACTGAGGCATCTGCGCTGCTACTGACATTGCACTTTTCCAATTGTTGGGTTGTGTTATATTCTTTCCACGACTACCCCACACGCAGGGGGGTGATCACGGGGGGCGATGGGACCCCTTGTACATTGTGTGGGGCACTGTGGGGGGGTCACAGGGGGGGTGGTTTCCCCCCTTGGCGGGGGATAGGTAGGGGGGTGGTAGCCCCCTACACAGGGTCTTGGCTAACGCCCTGGGAAATTTTTTTTGGACCCTATATTAAGTGGGCCGGACCTACCTATGGTTTTGTGCATGGATTTCGCACATGGTTTTGGGCACGATGGTTTTCGATCCATGGTATTTTGTAGATCCGGTCAAGGGAACTACGGTTTGTTCTAATCCAGGGTTAATGGATTAGGTTTTATGGATGCTTCAGCATGTATATATATGTATTGTAACATTGAAAGGAACATAATGAAAAATCAATCTAGTAGTTCCAGTTTTGGGATCCAAGGGAAAACCTCTGTGTATATATGTTTTATGTTTTTATTCTCTCACCATTGTTAATTTTCTGTTTCTTAGAATTCATATGCAGGTAATTTCCGTATAGGGTTAAAACCTACATTTCGTATTGGAGTTGTTTTGGCTTAAAGGGGACGCCTTTACTGCTTAGGGGTTTTACTCGGGCCTATGGTAGACCTTGTTTAGTGGGAGATCTGTGGGATTGATTCTTGTGGTGAAAGAAAATGACGAGCAGTGGAAAGATAGAGATTGAGAAATTTAATGGTTAGAGTTCTGAGTTGTGGAAACTCGAGATGGAGGATCTGCTAGTGGATAAAGATCAGCGGACCGTGGTAGATCTGGGTACAAAACCAAAAACAATGTCAGTTGAAGACTAGGCAAAGTTGGATGCGAAGGCAAAGAGCACAACAAGATTGTGTGTCTAAGATTTAGTATTGTTGAATGTATTAGGGGAAGCTTCGATGAAGGCTTTGTGGGACAAGTTAGGGACTTTCTACCAATCTAAGTCTTTGGTGAATAAACTATGAAAGATGGAGACTCGGTGATAGAGCATATGAATGCATTTAGTACTGTGGTAACTCAGTTATTATTTGTTGATATTAAATTCTTAGATGAAGATAAGTGCATTAGTTTATTGTGTTCTCTACCAGATTAGTGGGATAGTCTGGTTGTTGCAATATGTAGTAATGCAATTGCCTTGCAGTTTGATGAAATAGTCTCATCCTTGTTGTTGGAAGAGATGAGACAAAAAAATATGAAGGGCCAAAATGGTGATGTCTTGTTTGTACGAGGACAAAAAAAAAAGAAATGTCCTCAAGTGGGAGATCTAAATATCTAGGAAAACCTATAAAAATGTGTTGGAAATGCGAAAAGAAAGGGCATTAGAAAGAGATTGTAAATCTAAAGCTCCTAAAAAAGGAAAGGGATCTGACGATGATCCTTCTGTAGAGGTGGAAACCACCTCAGATGAAGGTGGGGATGTGTACTTGGCTTCTTCTTCAAGTACACATGTAGATCATGAGGTATGGTTGATTGACTCAGGTGCATCCTTTCACTTCACTCCCCATATAGAGTGGTTCTACGAGTATGAGAAATATGATGGTGGTGATGTCTTCTTAGGGGATGACAGGAAGGCTAGAATTGCTGGTCGCGAAAAATTCAAGTTGAAGTTGCAAGGTGGAAGGATTAGAACACTTTGTGGTGTTTTGCATATTCTTGCATTAGCTAGAAATATGATTTTTCTAAGCAAGCTGGATGATGCAGGTGTAAAAATAGTGTTCGAGACAGATGCCTTTAAGATGGTTCAGGGAGCACTAGTATTGATGTGGGGAATTTGGATTGGCACTCTGTACGCTTCAAGGTAGCACTGTTATTGATGGGTGCAATAGTTTCCTGGTTCGTGAAAGTGGAGTAAAAAATCTAGTGGTCCCTGGAGAAAATACCATGCTATAGCATAAAAGGCTTGGACATATTAGAGAGAAGGGCCTTCAAATACTTCATGGTAATGGTATGATAGAAGGTATGTCTAATTTCTCTATGGATTTTGATTTCTGTGAAGATTGTGTATATGGGAAGCAAAATCAGGTGAGTTTCCCGTCTGCTAAGAGGGCGAAATGGTTATTAGAGCTTGTGCACGTTCATGTGTTTGGACATGTGTCGGTTCCATCACTGGGTAAGTCGATGTATTATGTATCATTTATAGATGACTTCTCAAGGAATACATGGATATATTTCCTCAGGAAGAAATCTGAAGTCTTTGATAGGCTTAAAGAATTTAAGGCTCTGGTGCAAAACTTGACAAAGAAGAAGATAAAGGTGTTGAGGACAGATATTGGTGGAGATTTTTGCAAGAAAAAATTTGAATAGTTCTGTAAGAAGTGTGGTATAGCACGAAAAAGAATACTCCATACACACCTGAGAAAAATGGAGTTGTAGAAATAATGAACAAGACATTAATGGAAAGGGAAAGAAGCATGCTCAGTGGTGCTGGGTTAACTCAAGAATTCTGGGCAAAGGTGGTGGAGGCTACATGCTACCTAGTCAACAGATCACCTTCATCAGCGTTGAAGGACAAGACTCCACAAGAGGTATGAAATGGTAAGAAACCTTCTCTTTCACATCTAAGGGTATTTGGATTTGATGCATACGTACATGTTCCAAAGGAGAAAATAACAAAGTTAGATAGTAAATCTAAAAGGTGCATATTTATTTGGGTATAAGGATGATTTAAAAGGTTATAAGCTTTGGAACCCAGAAACAAGGAAGGTTGTGTAAAACCGAGATGTGGTGTTTAGAGAGGTGAGATATGTTATTAAACATGAAGTCATACCAAAGGAACCTAAGAAGATAGAGTTTGAGCTAAAGGAGGAAGAATCAAACTCTACAACATAAGAGGAATCAGAATATGAAGAGCCACAAACTCCGGCTGTGAGAAGATTAGTTCAAGAGAGAAGGTAGCCAGAAAGGTATAGTCCATTGGCTTTTTGTTCAAATTTTTCTTTATCTATTACTGATGATGATCATAGAATTGTGAGGGAAGCAGTAGATTCAGAGAATGGAAAACTATAGAAAGAGGCCATGGTTGATAAAATGGCATCTTTGCACAAAAATGAGGCTTGAGATCTGGTGGAGTTGTCGGCTGGAAGGAAACCCATTGGGAGCAAATGGGTGTTCAAGAAGAAGATGGATGCAGAAGGAAAGGTGGATAAATATAGAGCTCAGTTGGTAACAAAAGGTTATTCCTAAGTGTCAGGAATTGATTTTGGTGATAATTTTTCTCCTGTTGCCAAGGTAGCTTCTATTAGATTATTTTTATCTATTGCTACTGCTTTTGATTTTGAGGTAGAGCAGATGGATGTGAAGATATTTCTTCACGAGGATCTGGAAGAAGAGATCTACATGAAGCAACCTGAAAGCTTTGCGGTGAAGGGTAAGAAAGAACTAGTATGCAAGTTAAAAAAGTCTTTGTATGGTTTAAAACAATCACCAAGGATGTGGTATCAGAAATTTGATACATTTATACGGGGACTTAGCTTCACTAGAAGCAAAGTAGATCATTATGTGTATTTCAAATTAATTGGTGACTGTGTTATTTTTTTGATCTTATATGTGGATGATATGTTGCTAGTTGGAAATGACAAAGAAATTATCCAGGATTTAAAGACCCAATTGTCCTCCAAATTTGACATGAAAGATCTTGGTGCTGCAAACTATATTTTGGGCATGGAAATTAAACGAGATTGGGCAAAGAGGAAGCTCTGTTTAAACTAGAGGAAGTATGTCAAGACAATATTGCAGAGGTTTAATATGCAGGATAATAAACCAGTGAAGGTTCTTATTCTTATGGGTGTAAAGTTATATGCTGAATAATGTACCAAGACACAAGAAGAGGAAGAGGACATGTCACGTGTTCCATATGCAAGTGCAGTCGGTAGTTTGATGTATGAAATGGTTTGTACTAGACCAGACATTGCATATGTAGTGGGAGTATTGATCAGGTCTATGTCAAAACTAGGGAAGGAGCATTGGACAAAAGCCAAGTGGGTTTTTAGGTATTTGCGTGGCACTAGTGATTATGGTTTGTGCTACCAAGAAAGACCAGGATTGGACAGAGTTTTGGACATCCATGGCTTTGTTGATACAGACTAGGCTAGATATCCAGATTAGAGAAAATCTACAAGTGGGTATGTGGTTAACCTATTTGGAGGTGTAGTCAGTTGGATGAGTAAGAGACAGTTTGTAGTGGCATTTTCAACAACAGAGACAGAATACATGACAACCACTCATGCAAGGAAGGAAGTAGTTTGGTTGCAGATATTGTGTTTAAGTATGGGGTTAGTACAACGAGCTATAAGGATAGACTATGATAGCCAAAGTACAATTTTCTTGGCAAAGAACCCTTCTTATCATTCAAAGACAAAGCACATTGATGTAATGACAAAGTCTGTGATCCTTGAGAAGTTCTCTTGGTGTAAATAAACAATGGGTGTTGCTGGGCAAGATCAATGACTAAGCTCTCTTGTGCAAAGAAAACAGCAATTGGGAAAATGTTAGGTTGTGTTATAATCTTTCCATGACTATGCCATGCATGTGGGGGGAGGTCATAGGGGGGTGGTAGGTCCCCATGTATGTTGTGTCAGGCACTACCAGGGGATGGCTACCCCACCTATCGGGGGGGTAGCCCCCCTACATGGGGTCCACGGTAACACCCAGGGAAATTTTTTTGACCCTATATTAGGTGGGTAGACCTACCTATGGCTTTGTGTATGGATTTCGCACATGGTTGTCGGTACGATGGTTTTCAGTCCATGGTATTTTGTAGATCGGTCAAGGGAACGACAATTATATTCTAATCCATGGTTAATGGATTGGGGTTTATGGATTCTTTGACATGTATATATATGCATTGTAGCATTGAAATGAACATAATGAAAAATCAATATGGTAGTCCCAGTTTTGGGATCTAGGGGAAAATCTCTGTGTATATCTATTTTATTTTTTTATGTTCTCACCATTGTTTATTTTCTGTTTTTTAGAATTCATATGCAGGGAATTTCTATATAGGGTTAAAACTTGCACCAACTACACTGTTGCTAACTTTGCACTGTGCTCCTTAGCATCTCACATGTAACTAGACTTTGCATCTATCACTCTAGCACCTGACTGCATCTACTGCCACTGATCCATTCAACGCCTGAAATATTGTGGGCTCCTATAGCAAGGTTCTGATTCAAGAGGTGGACCTCCTCAAGAATCTTGCCCACCTGTAGCACTATGAGGCTACAACACCAGATATCCCCACCTCACTCTTAGAGGTATGGTTGTCATCATCACGAAATCTAATCTACTCATATTGTTGTTGTTACTACTATGTTGATTCTTCTACAGTGCTATTGCAACTACTACAATAATGATTCTGATCTCCCCAGATATTGAAGTACTAGATTCCATAGGGCTGCTCCCTCTGAAACTAGACTCCCTCTGAGTCTTGATCTCCCTATGGGAAATCTCTCTGATCCCTCCTGGCAACTTGCACTGTTCTCCTGTGCTAGATACTAGACTGCATAGCTCTGCACTAGAAATCTCTTGGCTGGAACTACACCTGCATACTACAACTGAGCAATTCACACTACTTGTGTCACTACAACTAGTTATGCAACTGTCTCCTAGGTACTCACTGCATGTATATTTTCCTGTAGATTCACAACCTCATGTAATATACTAAAACAAGAGACAATAATCTACTTATATTTTCAACAATTAGAAGCGAATAGATCGATGAAAACAATATGAACAAGAAGAAGACAAATCAATGGAGCATAACACAATTGGTTTTTATGAGGAAAGTCATTGCTCAAAACTCCACCTATTTGTATTGCATTAATCATAAATATGAGTGAAGATACAAAGCTTGTTCTCACTAGAAAAATTCCACAAGTATTCTCAACTCTCTACCTCACAAGCCCACTCTTAGCCAACGCATAGCAATTTTCACTTCTTTCCAAGCCCTTATTTCCTTGCACAATTCCTAGGCTGAATAACCCATATTAATGGGAATCCACTGTTTCCAAAACTGTGCAATCCAATCTAGATCCTGTTGAAATGTGGCAACAAGAATATTCCAATTTTAATTTGTCCTTGAATTAAAATTGTGAATTAAAATTCAAATTTAGCCTCACCAGCTGCTTGAAAAATAATTAATTAATTCATCTTGAGTTAATTAGTTGTAGAAATTCAAGTTAGAAGTCTTTCTGAAGTCATGCAACAGTTATCCCTTAAATTGAGGAGATTATCCCTTAATTAAGGAGTTAAGATTGAGTTATATTTGAGTTGTAATTAGTTAGCTTAGTTTACTAAGTTAAGTCCAGTTAAATTAGTTCCAAACTGATTGAGGAACTAATTGTGAGTTATCAGTCAGTTGATGCATGCATGCACTCAACTAGTGTACTCCAGATAACTGAAGATTCTCTCATCATTAACTCATGCATGTCTATTATGAGAAAGACCCAGTTGAGATTAAAGATAGGGACAATTACTATCATTTGCATGTGTTGTCCTATAAACAAAACTCATGGATGTAGAAGGAAATATTTCCTTGAGGATCGCACAGTTTTACAAGGTGTGAGATCAGTGTTACACTTGGTAACAGGAGGATCACCCAGGAGAAACAACGCAAGGAAATAGGATCTTGGAGGGAAGAGGAGAAGGCTTATGAGAAGTATCTTTTTCCTATGAGCATCTGAGAGGATTGTACTAAGAGCTGGCTAACTGTGAGAGCTAAGGCTTGGTGTAATTCTAAGATATTTCCAACTTGTATGATAATACAGATAGTGGGGTTTTTAGCTGAGGCTTTCCCCTGAGTATTTTTCTATGTTTCATGTGCATTGATTCTTCTTCTGGTTATATGTGTTCAGCTTGATCTTGCTCAAATCTTTTAAGATTCCAAAAATTGATTGTAGAAGTAGGTTAAATTATTTTGCTTTAGTTTTATTGAATTATCAGGTTAATCTACAGTCATAATTTCTACATGGTATCGGAGCAAAGGTTATCGGAGTTGTGAATAGTATACTGAGAAGAGAAATCGAAGTTTGAAGTTCGGGGTTGCAAGTGAAAAATCGAATTCTTATCATACTTCAAGGTTGGCCAATGACTTTCAATGGCTTGAGGCTCGAGTATGCCTTAGATGGTAGCTTGAATTACATAGCATGGAAAGATTGCATGGAGGTTGTATTAGAAGACAACAACTTTAAGGAATTCATTGATCAAGAAATACAAAAGCCAGCTTCAACTAATGCACAAGAGTTGGCTGAGTGGAAGAAGTGTGTGGAGAAGGTGATATGGATCATCCTTGAGGGAGTTTCGGATCATATTGTCTCAAGTTCCATGGGAAGGATACTCCATTTTCAATGTGGAAGACATTGAAGAACCTCTACCAGAATAATAGTGACTAGAGTAAATTGGCACTCAAGGATAAGCTTCGAAGAATCAAGACAGAGAAGGGTGATACTATTTCCACATATCTGAACAAGCTCACCACCTGCAGAGATGAGCTTAGCAGTGTGGGAATAACTACTGTCGATGATGATATGGTGAGCCTCACTCTCCTTGGCCTTCCAAAGAGTTGGAATAGCTACCAGGACTTTGTGAATGGAAGGGAGAAACTGTCGGATTGGGAATGACTGTGGTCAGATCTCATACAGGAGGAGATTAAGAGGAGCACATGAGATGGTTCTTCATCCAAGAATGATGATGAAGAAAATATGGCCTTAGCAAGTAAGACAAGGAAAGGGAAGGGGAACGCTTCCCATTCCAAATCAAATTCTTCTCATGGAGGGAAGAAGGTTGACAAGTCAAAGTGAGATGCTTTAACTATCACGAGATGGGACATTATGCAACTAATTGCCCATCGAAGAATTCCAGGAAGGGATCCTCGAAAGGATCGGAAGGTGAGGCATTAGCCTCTAAGCTTGAAATGGACTTTACCCTCATTGCATGCATGGTGTCATCGTTGATGGCTTGTGTCTGGTATCTTGATAATGGAGCCTCATTCCACATGACCGGTGATAAAAATTTATTCAGTACCTTGGAGGAGAAAGACCTCAAGATGCACATAGAGATGGGTGACGATGGAAGGTATAGTGTTTCAGGAGTGGGCACGATTGCTTTTCAGAGGAAGCATGGAGCTCCTCTCACCTTGACATATGTGATGCATGTGCTTGGGCTAAAGAAGAACTTGGTATCGATCGTGATGTTGGAGGACAAAGGCTACGATGTTGTCTTCAGTAAAGGAAAGGTGTTCCTAAGACACATAGCCATGGGTCAGGCCAAGAGGATAGGGATTCGAGTGAAGAATATTTATAAACTAGAGGTAGATGATTGTGCAGTATTGAGTACGAAAGTAGAATTGGTGAAAAGCCAAGACATTGGCGAGTTGTGGCACAGGCGGTTGGGCCATTTGCATCATGGGGCCTTGAAGATAATGCAATAGATATCTACAAGACTTCCCAAAGGTAAACTTGAGAAAGTTGACACATGCAAAGGTTGTACCTTGGGAAAGTACACCAAGTCTTCCTTTTATGGTCGAGACAGTTGAGTAGAGGCTATCTTAGATCAAGTTCATACTGATGTGTGTGGACCATTCTCAATGGCATCCAAAACGAAGCAAAGGTATTATGTGATTTTCATTGATGATTATTCTCGTAAATGCTAGATTTATTTCATGCAGAAGAAAGACCAAACCTTCACAAAGTTTTGTGAGTTCAAAGCTTTGGTCAAGAAAGAGTCAGGGAAGAAGATCAAGGCCTTGAGAAGTGACAATGGTGGAGAATATGTCTATCAAGAGTTTAAGGACTTCTGTGCAGTGGAAGGAATTAAATGAGAGTTGACGACACCTCATAACCCACAATAGAATGGGGTGGATGAGAGGAAGAATAGAACTATTGTAGAGGTAGCACGGGTGATGCTGCATGACCAAGGCCTACCAATTGACTTGTGGGTTGAGGCATGCAACATAATGGTCTATTTGCAGAATAGAAGCTTGCATCGCATACTTGGGATGAAGATACCAAAGGAAGCTTTCTACGTTAAGAGACGAAATGTGGGTAACTTCAAGCTCTTTGGATCATCAGTATATTTCCATGTGACAAAGGATGCACAGAAGAAGCTTAAGCCGATAGCAGAGTTGGGGATACTTGTGGGGTACAATGATACACCCCACAATTATCGGATATATTTGCTTACCAGTCGGAGGAAAGTGGTTCGCAGAGATCTCAAGTTTGATGAGAAAAACCCTTGAGAGGGAGCTCAACTACAGGCTGTGGAGGAATTGTTGGTTCCTAAGGAGGAGGTGTTGGAAATACTGAGAGGGGGGGTGAATCAGTATTTCTTTTTCAACTATTGTTTTACCAGTTAAAACATTTATATTCAGAACACAAGATGAACAAAAAGTATCAATGCTTTTATTAATATAATATTTGCAATAAAATAGATACAATATATAGATGGTTGCAATCAGTTTCCAAGCACCAACTTGGAATTTTGTGAGGCTCCAACCTCCTAAGCTCCAACTCTATTTTGCCAAGGCAATAATCTTGGACTTAAGGAGCACCAACTCCCAAGGACTTGTATCCTTCTAGTTTCTGAGACACCAGTCCCAAGGACATCAATCCTTCCTACTTCTGAGGCATAAATCCCAAGGAATCCAATCCTTCCTACTTCTGAGGCAGCAACCCCAAGGAATCCAATCCTTCTTACTTCTGAGGCACCAACCCCAAGGGTTCCAACCCAATCTTGTCAAGGCATGTTTGATAGTAATGTTCTGCTCTCAGAACTCTTCTTTACTGAGTTCTTTCTATTTATAGCTTCACTGTAGTCTCCATGCTACAACATCAATGAAAACCAGTCTTCTTATGAAAGAGTCTTTGCAACTCTTCATACTGTCCACACAAAGTCTCCAATAGATGACCTTTGATAATGTCTCCACACAGCTTTAGTGAGTCCACTATAGCTGCACTAAAATTTGCATAAGAACCAGCTTTCTGTTCAAGCATCTATCCTTACTGCCACAGTAAATGTTTTAGCATGACTACTTCTCTGCTGATTACTTATCCCCTTCGACTGTATCCTGTCTTGTTCGTCCTTTGGCCCTTTTCTGTTCCGCTGGACCCCCTCATTGCCTCTGTTTCCTCCAATTGTTTCCACAACGTTCAACACTGCTTGTCTTCTGTTTTGTTTTTAATCTTCCTTATGCCTTTGACCATCGGTTTCCTCTTTTTGCTGGCTCATTGGCTTCCTCCTCAGTCGCTGTAGTTTCCTTTGCCTTGCTTGATCCTTCAGCTTCCCTCCTAGGGCGCTGTAGTTTCATCTGCATATTCAGATTAGCCCCTGTTTCATGGACACGTTAATATAGAAGAGTAGGTTGTATTACAAAGGAAATGATGCTTATTAACCGATATCAGAGAGAGCCCCTTTTTTCCTTTAATAACGTTCATACATAGGACTTTATCGTTTTAAGGGACATGCCGTGTCCCAATCGCAATTGCAATCAGATTTTGTTCAGGCCTCCTAAACTATCGAAACTGTTCTTTATGTATTTTTGGCCTTAAAAACTTGGGCAGCACAAATATTGAAATACACAGGAAATATATGAAAATCTGACCAAAACTCTAAAGGGCAGACTTCAAATTTATTACGCCTGAATTTATAACTTTATCGGGTCTGCTATGTAATCATAATCTGTAGTTGCATATTATCATGGTTCTGTATAGGTTGGGCCCATAACATTTCCAATGGCCTATGGACCTATTACACAAAAATATCGTCACCTTGATTATTTGCAGTCAGTATAGGTCTATCACCACCTATACCAGCCTCCTAAGCAAGTCTCAGACCTCAGCTCTTCAAAACAAGCTTTGGAAATGAGAGAAAGACATCAAAAAAGCAATGTAACTCTGGTTCCGCACTTTCTCTCACTTTTTCCTGCGGGCACGCACCTTTTGTTCAGAATATCTGCGTACTTATACGCTCTGTATGTAAAGGGGGGGGGTGCGTACCCCTGTGAAAGTCAAAAGGTGAAATTTTTATCTTAAAAAACTCACTTTGGGTTAATTCTAGAGGTTTCTAGAAGGAATTTTGACGTGGATTGTTCACTCCAAGTGGTTCATGCATCCCAAAAGAGAAGGAGCTAATCCCTTGTTAGGAGGAGCTATCCCTTTGAAGGAGGATTCTATCCCTTTGAAGGAGGGCCTAGTAACTGCCCTCCATTGCCCTATAAATTGAGGCATTGGGTTAGTGGCTAGGGAGGTTAGAAGCTGAACATTTTTTAGGGTAAATGCTGGTGAAATCAAGACTTCCTATTTGAGCTTAAGAGGAGAGATCACATACCTTTTTGGCTTCATTTGGGGAATGAGTGAAGCTTGTCAAAGTACATGAGACTTCTTGTTGGACCCTGGGAGGCGCTTGTACAGCATCAAGGCAAAGGTTGTAAAGTTCTTCTTCTTTTGAATTAATACAATCAAACTCATTTTTCTCAACAAGTATCTCATGTTATTTGTTTCATGGATTCCTTGAATTTCATGTTAAATATGTTTTATAATACTGGTTATTCAGGTGCTATTTAATCATTTTCCTTGTTTGCATTTGCAGGTTTGCGACAAAGGAACTTACTTGGATCAAAGGAGCGAAGGCATCCCCGAACTTGCGTTGGACATGAGGTAGGCCTTAAACACACTT
>APFE030741370.1:0-13814 GCA_000404065.3 Pinus taeda
ATACATGGATATATTTCGTTAAGAAGAAATCCAAAGTCTTTGACAGGTTTAAAGAATTTAAGGCTCTGGTGGAAAACTTGACAGAGAAGAAGATAAAGGTGCTGAGGACAATAACAGTGGAGAGTTTTGCAGTAAGGAATTTGAATAATTATGTAAGAAGTGTGGTATAGCATGGCAGAAGACTACTCCATATACACCTCAACAAAATGGAGTTGCAAAAAGAATGAACAAGATGTTGATGGAAAAGGCATGAAGCATGCTCAATGGTGCTGGGTTAGGACACGAATTCTAGGCAGAGGTGGTGGAGACATCATGTTACCTGGTTAATCGATCACCTTCATCAGCGTTGGAGGATAAGACTCCACCTGAAGCATGGACTGGTAAGGAACCCTCTCTTTCACATTTGAGGGTATTTAGATGTGATGCATATGTACATGTTCCAAAGGAGAAACGAATCAAGATGGATAGTAAACCTGAAAAGTGCATCTTTATTGGGTATAAGGATGGTTTGAAGGGTTATCAGATTTGGAACCCAGTAACAAAGAAGGTTGTGTACAACCAAGATGTGGTGTTCAGAGAGGTGAACGATGTTATTAAAAATGAAGTCCAACCAAAGGAACTTGAGAAGATATACTTTGAACTAAAGGAGGAAGAATCAGACTCTACAGCAGAGGAGGAATTAGAAGATGAAGATCCACAAACTTCAGGTGAATCAGTTCGAGAAAGAAGGTAGCTAGAAAGGTATAGTCCATCTTATTTCTATTCAAAATTTTCTTTATCTATTACTGATGATGATACGAGAACTATGAAGGAAGCAATAGATTCAGAGGATGGAAAACTCTGGAAAGAAGCCATGGTTGATGAAATGGCATCTTTGCACAAAAATGAGGCTTGGGATCTGGTGGAGTTTCCGACTGGAAAGAAACCCATTGGAAACAAATGGGTGTTTAAGAAGAAGACAAATGCAGAAGGAAAGGTGGAGAAATACAAATCTCGATTGTTAGAAAAAGGTTATTCCTAGGTTTCGAGAATTGATTTTGGTGATATTTTTTTCTCCTATTTCCAAGGTAACTTCTATTAGATTACCTTTATCTGTCACTTCTGCTTTTGATTTTGAGGTAGAACTGATGGATGTGAAGACAACATTTCTTCACGGGGATCTAGAAGAGGAAATCTACATGAAGCAACCTGAAGGCATTACGGTGAATGGTAAGAAAGAACTGGTATGCATGTTAAATAATTATCTGTATGGGTTAAAACAATCACCAAGGATGTGGTATAAAAAATTTGATGCATTTATATGGCGACTTGGCTTCACGAGAAGCAAAGCATATCATTGTGTGTATTTTAAATTAATTGGTGACTGTGTTATTTATCTAGTCTTGTATGTGGATGATATTTTACTGGTTGGAAATGAGAAATAAATTATCCAGGATTTGAAGACCCATTTGTCATCCAAATTCAACATGGAAGATCTTGGTGTTGCAAACTATATTTTGGGCATGGAAATTAAAAGAGATCAGAAAAAGAAGAAGCTCTGGTTAAACCAGAGGAAGTGTGCCGAGACAATATTGCAGAGGTTTAATATGCAAGATAGTAAATAGGTGAAGGTTCCTATTACTGTAGGTGTAAAGTTATCTATTGAACAATGTCCCAAGACACAAGAAGAGGAAGAGGACATGTCCCGTGTTCCATATGCAAGTGCAGTCGGTAGCCTGATGTATGATTTGGTATGTACTAGACCAGACATTACACATGCAATGGGAGTATTGAGCAGGTTTATGTCAAAACCAGGGAAGGAGCACTGGACAACAGTGAAGCGGGTTTTCATGTATTTGCGTGGCATTAGTGATTATGGTTTGTGCTACCAAGGAAAACCAGGATTGGATGGAGTGTTGGATATTCGTGGCTTTGTTGATGTAGACTGGGCTGAAGATCTGGATTAGAGAAAATATACAAGTGGGTATATGTTTAACCTATTTGGATGTGCAGTCAGTTGGATGAGTAAGAAACAAGCTGTAGTGGCACTGTCAACTACAGAGGCAGAATACATGGCAGCCACTGATGCAAGCAAGGAAGTAATTTGGTTGCAAAGATTGTGTTCATGTATGGGGTTATTACAGGGAGCTATAAGGATAGACTATGACAACCAAAGTGCAATTTTCTTGGCAAAGAACCTTGCATATCATTCAAAGACAAAGAACATTGATGTTTAGTATCACTTTGTGAGCGATATGATAGAAGCAAAAAGGTGTTGCTGGTAAAGGTGGATTCTTTAATGAATACTGCAGATGCATTGACAAAATCTGTGAGCTCTGAGAAGTTCTCTTGGTGTAGAGAAACAATGGGCATTGTAGGGCTGGATAAATGACTAAGCTCTCTTGTGGCCCCTTTTGGAAAGAAAATAACAAGTGGGAGAATGTAGGGTTGTGTTATATTCTTTCTATGACTAGCCCACGTAGTTAATTGGGGGGTTTAGGGGGGTGGAGCTCCTCCTTTGTTGCACCAATTGCGTAGCGGGGGGAGTCACAGGGGGTTTGAGGGGTGCAGGTAACCCCACTATATGGAAATTTCGGTTTTGGACCCTATATTAGGTTGGGCGGACCTACCTATGGTTTTGTGCATGTTTTTCACACATGGTTTTGGATGCTATGGTTTTCGGTCCATGATTTTGGACGTGATGGTTTTCGGTCCATGGTATTGGTTTCTTTGGCATGTATAAATATGTATTGTAACGTTGAAAGGAACATAATGAAAAATAAAATTGGTAGTCCCGGTTTTGGGATCCAGGGGAAAATATTTGTTTATATGTGTTTTATGTGTTATGCTCTCGCATTGTTTATTTTCTGTGTTTTAGAATTCGTATGCAGGTAATCTCTGTACGAGGTTAAAACCTACAATATGTGCTAGAAAAAAATGAACTCAAGAAGGTTATCTTAAGGGAGTTTCATGTGAAACCATATTTAGGTCACCCATGGTATCATAAGACGCTGACAATAGTGAAGAATTTTTACTATTGGACGAATTTTAAGAGATGTGACAGATTTTGTGGCTAGGTGCTTGGATTGTCAACATGTAAAAGAAGAGTGAAAGCATCCAGGTGGACTACGATAGCTAATTCTAATTCCAAAGTGGAAATGGGAGGCCATTTCCATGGAATTTATCATAGGTTTATCGAGGACATCTAGACAACATGATTCTGTCATGGTTGTGGTGGTGGACAAGTTGAAAAATGTTAGGCACTTTATTCTAGTGAAGTCTTCGTACTCAGTGAATGATGTAGCACACTTATTTATCAGGGATGTGGTCAAATTTCATGTTGTTTCAAAAAATATTATGTTAGATAGGGATGTTAAGTTCACTTCTAGGTTATGGAAAGATTTATTTGCAAGTTTAGGTACAAAGTTGGCCTTTAACACAACCTATCATCCACATATAGATGGACAGATAGAAAGGGTCAACATGATATTGGAGGATATTTTGAGGATGTATGTGATGCATCAATAGTTAAAGAGGGAAGAGTATCTTCCACTTGTAGAGTTTGCTTACAACAATGGGTATTAGGAATATTTGAGGATGAGTCCATTTGAGGCATTGTATGAGCAGAGTTGCAATACTCCCATCAATTGGAGTGATCTAGTTAACAGTGTGTTGATTGGATCATACATGTTGGTGGAAATGGAATAGGAAATGCAGGTAATCAAGAAGAATATCAAAGCAACAAAGGATAGGTAGAAGAGCTATGCATAACGAAACAAGTTGTTTAAAGAGTTTCAGGTTGGGGAGGAGGTGTACTTGCACATAAAACTGAAGAAGATATCCTTACGGATTGGATTGTGTGCCAAGATGGCACCTAATTTTTGTGGACATTTTAGGATTCTTGAGAGGATTGGGCTAGTAGCCTATTGACTTACACTGCCTTAGACAGTGAAAGTCCATGATATTTTACATGTGCCATTGCTTAAAAAGTATGTCAAATATGTTGATCATGTGATTGACTGGTCTGTATTGTAGGTGGATCTAGAAGGAGAATTCCAACTGGAACCTTGATGCATTTTGCATAAAAATACACTTATGCTCTGGAATAGAGGAAACGAGCATGTTAAAGTGTAGTGGAAGCACTTTGGACCCGATGAAGGTACATGGGAGATGGAAGATCAGATGCAGGCTATGTATCCTTCTCTATTCACTGGTTGAGTAAATGTTTTGGGTATATGTTTCGGTATATGATTTGGTATGATGTTTTGGTATATGTACATATGTATATGGATGTAAAGACCGTAGTGAGCTTTTTTATAAAGCTCCAATAAGTAGTATGAGTGTCATGTCATTCTCGTTGTCATCTTGGTTTGCTTCTCAGCAGGTTGATAATTGTAAATACTGCAACAAGCTAAGATATAAAGCTCCATTGGCAATATGTTTTGCTTACAATAGTCTTGTGGTTGTAGTGTCATTGAACACTAGGGACGGTGTTCCCCAAAGCGGGAGGGTTCTATAAAAGCTCTGGTAAAAAATCCATGTAAAAATTAATAAAGGTAAAATAAGACCTTGGTCATGGGGCACGTATTCCAAGCTGAATGTTAGGCAAAAACATAGTGATGGGGATCACTTTTGATTAATTAATGGCTAAGTAAATTGGCAAAGATAATGGAAAATGACTTGGAAAGGCATGAGCCATTTATTAACATTTTATTTATGAAAATAATGGAAATTAGGAGAAAAGGGAGGTGAAATGTCATAGGTTGCATGTTAGGAGGAAAATGAAGAAAATAAAGGCCTCATTAATAAAAAGGATTTTGAGGATTAGTTCACAGACTTTTGTCAGTTCAGTTTTGGGGCTTTCTCTCTATTCTCTCTCTCCCATACTCTTGGACACTTAGAGTTTTCTTGGAGCAACCTTGGAGGAGTGTGGCATACTTGGAGTTTTGGAGCAATAAAGAAAAGGAAGAGTAGGAAAGTGCAAGAGGACATCAGGATCAATAACTACAACGGGTTTTGCTTGTAGGTAGAAAGTTGCATGTATGTTTTCCTCACTAGTTTTGGCATGCATGACATATGCATGTGGTTTCTTGGTTATGATCTATCATTGGGATGGAGGATTGCTTGGATTGAAAGTGGATTTTCCTAGCTTATCCATTTCTTTGATAGCCATGGTGTTGTAGCTTTTAATTTTGTTTTCTAGTTGGTTTTCTTGTGCCTTTGGCCATGGGTTGAGTTACTAGTTCCTAGAAGCTTTGGTTGGACAAACGCTTTTGAAGCCCTATAACAACTTGGGTTGAGTTACTAGTCCTGGAAGCCTTGGTTGGAAAAAATATCTGGAAGCCCTTGGTGGGTTGAGTTACTAATCTTGGAAGCCCTGGTTGGAACAAATGCTCTAGAGCTTGTTATGCAACCAACTCACAAAATAGAATAAGATATACATCAACGGCTTCAAAATTAGGCTCTTCGAGGGGGAAACCTCCTTTACATTACACAAATGAACAATTCTTGGATGATACAAGTGACAAAAACTCCTTTCTATATATAAGAGTCTAAGGGATCACAATATAATAAGAGCCGACATAACAATAATAATGTAAGAGCACAACAATAAGAATAGTGGGCTTCTATGGGGCACAATAATAAAAATATGGGGACAATATGGGCACAAAAATAACAATAAGGGGCTACAATGACAATAAAAATGTGTGAATGCACTAGTGTAATATGGGACCTAACATTCCTCTTTCATTCAAAAAAATGTTGTCCTCAACACTTGAGTAGGTCCCTATTATACTAATGTATTCACCCATTAGTGAAGCTGTCGAGTTCTTGTTTCTGTGACTACTTCAGGTTCCAATATGATTTTTCCCTCCTCATCGGTTCTATAAATATTGTTTGAAGTGTGAGCTTGTCACCTATAACCTTCTTTAAGCATGAAACATGGAAAACTAGGTGCACTCGGGAAGATGCTAGAATCTCCAATTTGTATGCCATAGTACCAATCTTTTGCAATACTTTTGTGATAATTTATTATCCTACATCAAAATTTCTTTTGCTGCGATGTTGATCTGCCTATTGTTTCATTCTATTCTGTGCCAAAGTGAGGTTATCCTTTAAGACTTGGAGAAATTGTTGTTGATTCTCGATGTAATATTCCATTGCTTGAACCTTAGAATTTTCTATTAAACATGATGCGATGGATGGTGGATGATATCCATAAAGTGCCATAAAAGGGGTTATTTTCTCTGCAATATGGAAGGAAGTGTTATACCAGCGTTCAATCGGAAGCAACCACTTGACCCATTATGTTTGTTTATTAGATACAAAACAATGAATATATCCTTCCAAACATTTGTTCATTATCTAAATTTTCCCATCAAATTGAGGATTGTAAGATAAGCTATGAGCTAACTGAGTACCCGGACAAGAAAATATTTCGATCCAAAAATTTCCAGTGAAAATGGGATCTATGTCACTTACAATAATCTTTGGGTTTCCATGTAGCTTTTGAATTGTTTCCATAAATGCAGTAGCAACTGTAATGGCTTTAAATGGATGAAATAATGCGAAAAAGTGTGCATAATTGGTAAGTCTATCAACTGCCACCATGATGACACTCTTTCCTTCGGACTTGGGTAAACCTGTGATAAAATCCATTGAAACCACCTCCAAATGTTGACTTGGAATGGATAAAGGTTGTAACAGAGCCAGGGTCTTGATTGTCTCAACTTTATTTTGTTGGCAAACCAAACATTCTGCCACAAACTTTTGAATATCAGATTTATGGCCATCCCAAGAAAATTTCTTCTTAACCTTATGGTAAGTTTTTAAAAATCCCGATTGCCCTCCTAAGGGAGAGGTGTGCAATTTCAAAAAATTATTTTTGTTTGAGTTGGGAATTATTACAAAGGTATAAGTGATATTTGTACCATAACGAAACATTTTTCCAGCTAAATGTATTAGATGTACTAGGATCGAATGAGTGCCCACACTTCTTCATCATTCTTCCATTCATCCCTTGCTTCATTTATCCAATCTAGTTGGATGATAGAAATGGCATAAAGAAATGATTTCACATCCCCATCCTTTATTGAGAGTGCATCTGCAACAACATTTTTCTTCCCTTTTTGTAGATGATTTCAAAGTCATAACCCAACATCTTTGTGACCCATTTTTTTTCTCTTCTGAAGGTAATCTTTGTTCTAAAACATATTTAAGACTATCATGATCCATTTTTACCTTGAAGTGTCTTCCCATTAGGTAAGGTTTCCATTTCTTAAGTGCATGTAGTATTTCCAACATTTCCTTCTCATAAATACTTTCCTTTGATTGGACGAATTTCAAAAGAAACGGGTCTTCCTTCTTTCATTAAAACATCACCAATTCCATTTCCTGAGGCATAACATTCCATAATAAAGGTTTTTGTGAATTCTGGCATAGCTAAGACTGGTGCTTCGCACATTGCCTCTTTAAGATGTTTAAAGGCCTTTTTTACTTCTGGAGTCCAAGAAGATGCATCTTTCTTTAGTAATGTTGTTAGAGGTGCTGTTATTTTCCCATAATTCTTAACAAACTTGCGATAATAAACTATCAACCCGAGAAATCCTCGTAGATGCTTTATGGATGTAGGGATTTTCCATTCCTTAATGACTTTAATTTTGGTAGGGTCTACCTTAACACCTTCATGAGATACAATATGAGCCAGATATTCTAGCTCCTGTACTCCAAAGAAACATTTGGAGGTTTTTGCATATAATTGCTTCTCCTCCAATAGTTTGAGTACCTTGTCAACATGTTGAACACGATCCTTCCAAGACTTGCTGTAGATTAGTATATCATAAAAAAATACTAACACAAATTTTCTAAGGAAGATTTTGAAAATAGAATTTATGAAACATTGAAATGTAGAAGGTGAATTGGTAAATCCAAAAGGCATGACCAAAAATTCATAATGTACCTCATGAGTTATAAATGCTAGTTTCATAATGTCTTCAGTCTTCATTCTAATTTGATGATATCCTGAACGAAGATCCAACTTGGTGAAGTAAATTGCTCCATGCAATTCATCCAATAATTCATCATTGATGGGAATGGGAAATTTATCTTTAATAGTGAGCTTGTTGAGCTCCCTATAATTCAGATACAGGTACCATGATCCATGCTTCTTGTGTACCAATACTACTGGAGCAACGAAAGAACTTTGATTAGGTTGAATTATACTAGCCTCTAGCATTTCTGCAACCATATGTTCAATTTACTCTTTTGGGCATAAGGATATCTATATGGCCTTATATTTAGAGGAACACTTCCTGGAATCAAATGAATATCATGATCATGATCACGAATAGGTGGGAGGCCTTTGGGAGTCTCAAATACCTTGGAAGGATTGTCCAATACTTTTGAAGATCTGGAGAAATAGATGATTTTGATGTGGGAAACTCTAGTGAACATACTTGTGCAATTACGCCCCATTTTTCTTTCTTTAGAATATTTGTCATGCCGTTAGAGTTGATTATCTTTCTCGGTGCTGCGATACCCCTTAATTCAACTTCCTTTCCTTCCCAAAAAAATTTCAAGAAAAGTTCTTGAAAATTAAAAAACTATAATACCCAAAGATTGTAGCCATTGGACTCCTAGTACACCATCAACACCACCCATAGGAATATAAAGAATTGGACTATTAAATACATATTCTCCCACGGATAGCTTGATATTATGGCACTCTCCAGAGAAATTCATGGTTCCTCCATTTGCAACCATCACTTGACACTCTGGCGCTAGATATAGGAATCAATTTAATTCCTTGGCTATCTTACAATGAAGAAAATTATGGGTACTACCCAAATCAATCAACACTATTACCTTTTTCTTCTTGATATGTCCCCCTATTTTGAGAGTTTGAGGAGTGGTAATTCCTACCAATGCATTACAAGGTATGGTCAGATTCATTTATTCTTTCTCTAGGGTTGGTTCCTGGTGTATATCCTCATATATTGATGTTCTTATTCCTTTTCTTCCTCCTCTTTACAATCTCTGTAAAATAATTTCTTCTCAACACACTTATGACCTTTAGTGTATTTTCTATCACAACTGTAACAAATCCCTTTTGCTCTTTTTTCTTCCAATTGTTGTGGTGTCAACCTTGTAGGTTGTGGAAGGATAGGGGTAGCAACACTTCCATATTTATAGTTGTGAGTGGTAGGATTCCTTGTTGCTATAACTTTGATTTCAAACTTCTCCAATGAATTAGGTTCCCAAAGGTGAACCTCATGTTGGATGTTATCCTTCAAAGTCCCTATGAACACATCAATCCCATGCTCCTTTGGAATACCATTTACCCTTATATTCAATTTTTGGAAGTTCTCAATGTGCTTCACCATTGAACCCTTTTGTTTGAGATTTATCAATTGGATAAAGAAGGTGTTGCCCTTTGAATCCTCATAATGTGCTATCATTTCCTCCATAAAAATTGACAAGTGACAATTTTTCATGAGAGAAAAACTGTCAATACCATACAAACTGATTGGGTTCCAAATATAAAGTTTCAATGCATACCTTTTGTGTGTTTTGCACATTATGGATATTGAAATATTTCTCCATCTTTAGTATCCATGTTATGAGATCCTTGCCATCAAACTTCCTCATATCGATCTTTGGAATGTGGTGGGTCTTCAATCCAACATTAGAGTCTATGAAATCATGATTAACATTTCTTTTGTTCTCATCATGAGTTTCCTCTACTATGTTTTCGCCATTAGGAAGCATTTCTTGTAACAATTTTGTCAAACCTTCCTTCAAACCTTCCATGCATTTCTTCAAATCTTCAATGTTGCCTTTCTTCAAATAACAATTAACATTCCTTTGGTTCTCCTCATGAGTTTCTTCTACTTACTTTTCGCCATTAGGAAGCCTTTCTTGTAGAAACTTCATCAAACCTTCCTTCAAACCTTCCACGTCTTTCTTCAAATCTTCAATGTTTCCTTTCAGTTTTTCTTCTATATCACTGCTTGCATTCTTCAAACCATCCATCTTAGTTTCTTTTGATTTTTGTTAGAGCAAAATTTGTTGCACTTGGTCTCATAATTTTGATATATCATGTTGCATTTCTTCCTCTTCTTCATGTGTCATAGTAGAGATTTCAGGTTTCTTATTAGGTGTTTCCATTTTATTTCTTCGGGTCATCAATTAATGATAATTATGCTTCAAAATTCCCTTTCAATCACTTCAAACTACTTTCTCAAGCAAAACTTATGCAAATTAAAAAAAAAAACTCACACTTTTGTTTTCCCTTTGTAGGAGCTCGATATTGAATTTTATGTATCTCTATAATTTTAGATCTGCATGGTCTATAATTTCTACTTGCAATATCCCTCCAAGTCCTCTTTCCAACCCCAAAATTCTGATTGAGATTGGATTCTCCAAAAAAGCATTATGCCTAATCTCCCACAATGACTTGATTATAGACTAGTTCAATAGAAAAAACTTGTACGAAGTTCCACATGTCACTTTTTCAATTTTCGGCCCTGAAAACCATATCCAACAAAATTAAATCCATCCTCTTTCTGTCACTTCTTATGAAATTTGAATCCAATGCTTAGAGATAAAGTTATGATGATTTTCCCAAGGTCACATGTTTGCGATCAAATTCTAGAGTCTGCAAAAACCCTAACTTCCTTGGATCATATATCCGACAATATAGTGAGAAAATATATGAAATTAGTACAAGAGGTTCCTCAAGATTTCATCTCAAATGGGTTTTAATTTCAGCTTTTGAATTTTCGTAGAAAAAAATTATAGTGAAAATTCCAAGATGACCTATTTGAAGCACTAAAACCCTAGAATCCAAAGCTCTGATTCCAAATGTTATGCAACCAACTCATGCAATAGAATAAGAAATAGATCAATGACTTCAAAATTAGCCTCTTTGAGGGGGAAAACCTACTTTAAATTACACAAATGAACAATTCTTGGATGATACGAATGAAAAATCCTCCTTTCTATATATAGGAGTCTAAGGGTCACAATATAATTAGACCCGACATAACAATAATAATTAGAGCCGACATAAATAGAGCCCTAGAAAACTTGGCTAGAGACCAATCTGGTGATGGTTAGTGATGTCCAACCATGAGGTGGAATCACTAGTTGAGGGTTGAGGTGGTTTACCTATGGAAGCCCTAGGTGTTTTTAATTGATGTGTTTTATGAGATCCCACATTCATGCTTGGAAAATGGCACGAGGGTGAATAGCTAAGAGAAAGATTTGGTTTAGCCTAGTCTGTGATCGGGTGGTTCTTGGAAGTCCCATACCTGGTTGGCTTATGCAATCATCAATAAGAGCTCTCTTTCTACTTGGTATTTTAGGGGTAGATATACTTGTTCATATGTGGCTTATTTGGTTATATGTTGGTTATGAAGGAGTTTTATGATAGTAAAAATGTATGGCTCTCATCATGTTTTGGTTAATCACTGAATGAACAATGAATATGTGACTTAATAGATAGTAATGCATTTATTATCATGAGGCATAAATGCTTCCTAGTGATTCTCAGATAAGTATGAGACCCCTATGCTCAGATCTATTTTTAAAACCTGGAGAATGCATATTTGTGAAATGTTTCACGAAATGCCTGTCATGGCTAGTGGGGGTCCATTTAAGTTCTTTTTCAAGTAATTACATTTGTATCATTATTACACTATTATATTTCATTTTTGGAAGTGGCATGGAATTATGAGCAGTGACCCAAGCCTTGGGCTTGAAAAAATGGCACAAAATTCAGAGTCATAGGAACATAACTGCTTGGGAAAGTCCCCAATCACAGAAATGCCCATGCTGTTGGAGCGACTGGAGGGTCCTAGTCGCACTCATGCCCATGTCATGGGAGTGATTGGTAGATTAATGCAATAAAAGGTTAGTTTGTCTTAGGGGATAGTTACCTAGAAGGTTTGGATGGCTCCTAGGGGTTTTGCAATAGGTCTAGAAAGTCTGTGATATTGTGTTCCATCGGTTCCACTTCCTTAACTGACACATAGGGATTTGAATCATATAATAGTAACCCTTTGTCACATGTTTATCCTAGTTGGTCGGTTACTTGGGTAGATGTGGGAGGAGGGTGTTAAAATTTTGTCATAAATAGAGGGGTTTTCTCCTCATTCTTCACCATGACCATTTTCATTGTCCTCATTATCATCCCATGACATTTGAGCTCCCACTTTGAGTTCAAGACTTCACTTCCTTTTTCCCATAGCATACATCTTGAGAGAGAGAAAAAGCTGAATTTATTGTTGGAGCACAACGTATCAAATGACCCATCCCACAGAGGGGGATTTGTAGACCTAAGTCTGCTCATTCTCCTCATAGGTGCAAACATTCTGTCTTTCAATAATAAAATTGAAAGTTATACTATTTCCATTGGATTCTCAATAAATCATTTTCTGTTATATGTTCTTTTACATTTTCATGTTATTTACTACAGAGTTTTCATTGTTTGTTTTGTTGATCTGAAGAGCAATAAAAATCATCATTTTTGTTGTTAGGGCTGCTTGTCACTAGCAGCTTAAGTAAAGGATTTTTGGTATAATTTCTAAGAAAATTCATAATAATAAGGCATGAGGATGCTATTAAATATTTGGGCATTTTCTTCCAGTCCTTTCTTGATAAACCAAGCCAACAAGAAACTAGTTTTAATCTCAAAGTGGAAAGTATGGGTATACTGCTACAACAAAAGAACTTGTGCACAACAAAATAATTACATTATTCATCGTCAACCAATAAACACTAAGGATACAACAAATTGAGGCAAAGTTGTAGCAAAATAATTTCCTTCCCTTTAAATATAGGTCAAAACATGTTATATTTAGTTCTTATTATTTTTATGTTTTTAACTTTCTTTTAATATTTAGGACTTTCAGTATAAAATATTTTTGGGAGCTATTACAAATTTTGAACATTATATATAGATTGTCCTTCCAAAGCATAACTAGTGGGTCTTATGAATCTTTCAATTATGTATCTCTCTATTGCGAGCTTTTGCTAAAACTTCCTTTATTAATATAAATTTCCTAATTTGTGTTTAAAAAGAAGCCACAAATGAAATTACAATGTAGATATTTAATATTTACTAAAAATTTAATTCACTTTTGGAAGCTTGATAGTGATAGGAACTATGAAAGTGGCGGCAATCCCCTGAATTGGAATTATCTTTAAAATTAAAATAATGTCATCATTATATTCATTATTATGCAATTAAATTTTAGGATAATTTGATGTTCCTTTGAATGCGGACATGATATCTATACAAACTATGCCAAGTCTCACTTAGCTCTCATGCAATCCACCCTCGTGTGACAAGACACACTTCTTTGCCTGTGAATGTGAATTTTGGTGATGATTCATGTGATGGATTTGACATCACCCTACCATCCTTGTAGTGCCAAAGGAAAAAACCCATAATGTATATTGATGGCTGTCATGCGGAAAGAGTTAATCTTGCGGACAAAACCAACCTCCCTAGAAGCCTAAGACTTTCTAGTGACAAACAAGACAATTAAGAGCAATCCTTCTCTAAACATGCATTTACCATACAAGAAATCAAGTGTTTATATCCTACCTGTAGTCCAATGCTGTTGTAGTAGTCCAGCCTCGTCGATTCGGATGAGCTCCTCCTTCACTTCGAAACTTGCATTCACTAACAATCAAACGATTAAATAACACCTGAATATCTCATAAAATAAAACATATTCAACATACAGACCAAGAAGTATATGAAACAACTCATTAATAACAAATTGTTGAGAAGAATGGACTTATTTGTATTAATAGGAAACAAAAGA